>JAIPRN010000624.1:0-73814 GCA_025469175.1 Geopemphigus sp. TES_GeoC_2020
AAATATTTTACAAAACGACGAGTGATTTTTATTTTTTTTTCCATTTTATTATTATTAATGTATACATATTTGCCACTTTAAACGCATTTTGACTCCATATTAAATGTCAGTGTAAATCATATTACCTCTCTGTTTTACTAAAACAATCAATATTGATTTCGATTTCGTTAAAAATAATAACAATTATGTGTTCGATTCGCGCATGAAATTTCGTTTTTATCTTATCAAAGTATGAAATTGCGAACTATCCGGCGTACTCAATAATGGCGTATTAGTCGATACGTTGGATGGATTGAACCGAGTAGTAGGAAATCGAATAAAGGTTCCTATAAGTTATTACGGTGAAAATTACGACGATAATAACGAAACATTTCGATATTACCGTTATTCTTTAAATAAAAATATTCAATATATTAACGATAATATAATAATTATATTTAATATAGCGTTTTTAAAGACAAAAGTTACGCTCTGGATTAAACTATTATTCGATTCGCAACGACTATACGTTTCATTTTATTTATCGTATTTTTTTTAAAAACGAACATTTCAAGACGTTGTATATTTCGTTGGTATAGCTAACTGCTATCTATAAAAAAAAATACAGTCGGTCGTATTTCTAAAAAATATGTTTACAACATTTTTGGATGGCGTTTACTAGCGTTTGAAACAGATTCGAAATCTAAAATCGAAACCAGTATCGAATAATTAAATATCGGTAAGCCAAATCGAAATCGAAAAATTACGATCGCGTTTCGCACTGCGAAATTTACTTAGAATCATACGTGTACGTCGGTCGAATATAAATTGCTCGTTCATTACACCGGCGATTTCTCGCGTTCGTTCCCAAATACTGCCGGCCTCGTACCGCCGAGCCTCCAAATAGAATTCAACGAACATTCGCGCGCAAGAAGCCTATTGTATTCGAGGGAGAAATTCGAAAAAGAAAATTATCCGCACCGAGGAGTGGATCGTATAAGTCACGGCGCGTAGTAAATTTAAAACGTCGGTGAAGAGTTCTTTCACGCAAGAGGAGGACATTCACGGCGAATTAGTGTATAAGATGGATGGAAACGGAAATGTTTTTCGTAGATACGCGAAATATTCCTATAATATTATTGGCGGGGCGTAGTAGGCATAGCGAAGTAACGAGTTTATGTCGAAAATGTTTTCCTATTTTTCACGAAATGCTTTCGATCACGAACGTGGAATACCGAAATAGAAAAATAAAACAAAATTGCCGTAACAGCGTGATTGGCCTTTTTATTTTATAGATAAGGTGTCCGGCGTAATAGATCAACAATCCTCGGTTCACACGCTAAATATGTATATTTATATTTCAAAAATTGGGTTGAAGAACCGCTATACCATAGTACTACTTGATTAGGGGCTTGCACATTGTATACGATTGTGGTGACGTACCGCAATTAAGGATATTTTTTTAAATTATATTTTTTCATAAAACAGTATTGCCACCGAATTAAAAAAAATTGTCACTATCAATGGACATGTGAAATATAAACGTGTTTTTGAACCAAATTAGTACCGATCCAACAACGATTTCACGTTTTTAAAAAACGTATTTAAAATTGTCCGATATTACGGACGAGTTAAGTACATCGATATTTGTCGCACATAATCGACGTTCGTATAATTGACGAACGTGTATGACCCAATTTAAAATTGATACGATTTATGGGGTTTAAATTGAATTTCCTTAAATTTTCTTTCGTAGATAATTTACTACGTCGTTGCTCATTAGCGACGACTACGATTATATATTTCGGGGTGACATCGCCAAGAGTAATTAACGCTATAGGATTATTTCGCACCTCCCGACAATAAATCCACCAACATGTCGCGATCGCTTATCACGTTCGATAATAACATTGGAAACTTCGTTAAATAGCCCGTAACTTTTTATTATTACGTTAACCAAAACGTCCGTACGGAACCGTGTAATTCTCAGGCGACGACGATTATGAGACATTTATTACGCGGTCGTCCGTACCACGTTCGGTCGTTCATTATACTCGAAACAAAATTTATAGTTGTATATGATATTTATATTGCGCGCGCCTAGTAATATCAATGCCTTCGAAATTGTCGTGAACGGTGTACGTGCGCGCGTGTAAATCCCGCGCACTAGTCCTTACTTCATCCACTATACGATCGGCCGGGCTCAACCACGTCGCACGGAGATTTGTGTGCGTTTGACGTTTAATATGAGCTCGCTGAAATTCAGAGCGCAAAGTATTTTTCCCTTTTAATCTTTTTTTCGTCGCAGTCGTCGTACCGCGCGACTAGACGACGTGACGGGATAGCCGTACAGCGTCGCTCAAAAAAAGATCTTTCCGCACCCCGTTCATACGTATATCGTATTTGGCGGACGTACGGACGGCCCGCCCTCCACCATCACCATCATCGCCACAGCTTCCCCGTCGGCTTAAAGAACAAATCGTTCGGTGACCGTAGGATTTAGTCGACCCCACACACACGCGCACTCGTATATTTATATATACATTTTATATTAATAAATCGCCGCGGCGACTCGTCATAGTGGAGAACTCGTTCACCCGTGGCTAAAACGAATACAATTGAACTACATTTTTTAATCGAGAACGACAACCAAACTTACGCTTACTTAAAAAAAGGCGTCTCGCGTAAAGTGACCTCTATTGTTTTCGATGTCGATGTTTTCTTGGAAAGTTTTTTCAAGTAACGACAATTTTCATCGCGGCGTTACAATCTTTTTCCCAACAGTCTAATTATTTACGGAAAATTCGTCAACGTTGTTTCAGTGCTATACGAATTTTGCGATTATTAACGAACATTATTCTCTTTTAACATACGTGTATACAACGAACACTAAAAAGAAACAGCCAAGGGTTCCACATTTTTAGCGAGTAAAACGAATACAATTGACATACACGTTTCAAATACGAAGGAAAACATCACTTACACTTAAACAAAAAAAATACGTCCCGTCTTTCAAATCTCGTCCGATCTCGATGTTTTCCGGGAACAATAACGATTTTCGATTAACGGTGGCTCTCGTCGCCGTATTAAATTGTCACGTTCTCGTGTTTTTAATATTTGACTAGAAGACGCTTCGTCGTTTTTAAAAAAAATATTTTTCGTGTATCGTTAAATAAATAACGCGTTCACCACTTAATAACGCTCGTGCTCGAGTGTACAAACTACATGAAAACGCTCTTATACGTGCAAATTGTGAAAATTATATATTATAACGATCGTGTACATTTCATACGAGAAAGATAAGAAAAAAAAATATATACATCAGTATGTATTTTTTTCGTAATCATATGGTAAATTTCGTCATCTCGTACCGTTTAACGTTTAACGGTTGAAACACAAATAGAGAAATTCGTCAAAGAGATTATTATAATCACATTTAGTGCAGTTCGTGGTCGATAAACTTGAACATTAGGAGTTTTTTAATCGCGTTGTACGCTCGCTTGGCAATGGCGTACGTAAGGTTTTTTAAGTTGTCGAGCATTTATGAGAGTGGTGTTCAGACCGTTGATTTTCTCAGTCGACTAGGTACACGACGACATTATAATATATTGTATTTTAGATTCCCGGCGAAACATGGAACGTATTGATCTTAGGATGACTTGTATATTTTTTTCATTTTGTCCGCTAACACTTTGTCGTGTGGAAGGCGTTCAATTTTCGTAGAGAATTGTATCTAATTGGTTATTTACTCGACACGTTTTTCGATTTTTCCAGTATAGTTTCCCGAAGCGTTAATGAAAATTGCGAAAACCGTGAAAACTATCTACATTTTCGTTTCGAACACGAACAGCTTTTGTATTTTTCAACGACTCAAAATATGATACTTTCGACGCGAGTCATAACCTCGGTTGACTCGATAAGTTAGATTGGGTAAGGTGAATTTTTTTAGTTTGAGAAAGAATTTTCGTATAAAATCTTCGTCCATAATGTACGTAAGACTTTTCCTAAAGTCACGCCACGTGCAGTGACAGATATCTTGCGTACGTCTGTGGCGCATAAATGAACTTCGTGAAATTGCGGATCGACGAGTTAGCGAACGAAAACTATGTTCGACTTACGACAGAAGAGACGGTGAACACCTAAAAAAGTTACAGTGGATTGCGCGTAATACATAACACGGGCGGTACCGCGACCGAAAGTCGCTCGTGGAATTCCCTCAACGGATCTTAACGGATGGGCCTGAAAATTTAGAACGTCCCAAACACGCGTTTATTCGTTGAGGTCGGTAGGGGGAGAGAAGGGGGCACTTGTTCAAACCACACGTGTCGAAAAGAATGTGCGCAACGTACGCGGACAGAGAGTCCGTCCCCTCGGCGAAACGAGATTTGGCCAGAGGCCGTTGATTAATTACGGCGGCGAATGCTATGCGGCGATGGTCCTCGAAAAGGCAAAGGGACAATTTACAACGCGAGCTGTGGCGTCTGACGAGGTATAGTGAAAAACGGTCCTTTGAATGAAAGGGTGAAAATTAGCGTAATGACCGTCCAGCCTATCCAAGAGAGAATTCCACCACGTCATTGACGTCGCTATTTTCCCTATATATATATATATATATGTGTGTTTTAATATACGAAAATAATAATAACAATAATAACGCGTTGATACCGTAATTATGTGTAAGTCAAATTTGGATATTAGATATCAGGTTGTACAGTCTCAAATTTAGGTTTTTACGCGTTTTGTTTTGTATATTTTAAAAGCGGACGAACCGAAACCAGCGGGAGCGGCTTTATATATGTAGTAACTTATGCATAATTATAGTGAATTTACCGTCAGTAATATATAATATGGAGATCGATTATGTACGTAGTTAAAGAAATACATTTTACCGCTTAATAATTATCAAGAATGTGGACAATTGTTTTATAATGCGTGTCGTCTCTTATTATATTATTTTAAACACTATTTGAATGGTATAAAAGTTCCTTTTCAGACGACATATACGTTCGTACTAACATTCACTTCGATTGAAGTCGAATTGGGACATCTAGTATTATGAAAATAAGACGCGACGTCCTCGACGAGCGTATCAAAATAGTTTAATAATATATACAATGTAATATACCAATGCATTCGTCACATTGTATGTTCGTTTGTGAAAACGGGTTCTTATGAAATTGACGTATTATGTTCGATCCTTTGTATTTTTTACACTTCCGGTATCATCGGTCTTTCGGAAAGAAAATAGTCAAACATTTGGAAGTGTTTTGTATTTAAATCGTACGATTTTTGATCGCGTAATATAATTTACGACGTTCTATATATTTCAATAGATCATCCGAACACGCGTCGCGCAAGTAAATTAATAAAATACTACGCTTTTGAACCTAGGTGCTTCTGTATATGTATGTGTGTGGGTGTTTGAGTGTATTGAATTGTGTGTTTAATAACCTGATATTACCTCTTTATGCCCGTAATATATTATAATAATAAACGGATTAATAGTATGCAGCGTAACGTATTTACCGTGTTATTTATATTTTCCTATACATATTATACAATATAATCTCGTATTTAATTCCAACATTTTGATTTTGCAACAAAAATAACTTTTTTGATTCGGCGTTATTACAATTGGTTGTCAAGAACAGCAAAACTGAAGGTACAATTGTACCAAGTTCTTTTTAGGCATCCGGAAACTAAAAAGTGATATTGAATTGGCGGTAAATATAACATTTTTATTTAATATATATTATTTATTACTATTATTAATATTATCAACAGAGCTTACAAACTCTATCAACGTATTTTTGTTATAAATATCTTTCAAATTAATCTTAATGTACGTTTTAATTTACTATTTATGTTAACCCGAATTATATATATTTTTGGTTTTAACGAAATCAAAAAAGGGTACGGATTAATAGTGCCGCGTTTAGAAGCAAATATATTTTTTATTGTTTTTAGTAGGTAGTAAAGTATTATTTTTTCGTGAGATATATTTTTAGCCTTTCAATGAACGATATATTTATATATCGTATATAACGATATTTTTATTTGTAGCTCACTATTTTTCGAAATTGTTATTGTATTTAAAAACGACATTTGATCTGAAATATCATAGAAACCACATAAAAGAAATTGTGTTTTATTTTGTTTTTATTTCTGAAGTATAGTTGGCTGGCGTTATTTTTTTGAAGTTAAACATTTTCAATATTTTCTATTACTTTTCGTAATATGTATTGAAAAATTATATTTATTTACATATATGTGGGTGTATGTATGTGTGTGTTTAAAACAATTTTATATATTTTTTGGAAATATTGATAAGCGATTTAAATTATAATTCAAAAATATATCTAGAAATGCAAATTATACGTTAAAACTTAAACGAATCCTAATTAAAAAATACGAGAAAATTATTTATTCAGTAAAAACATTATTCGTAATAGCACGCGTTTAATTATAGATATGTTCATTTTAAGATGCTACAAAATCACTGGAAAACAAATCCGTAAAATTGTATACTTTACAAATCATGTTTTCTGTTTGTACATTATAGAAATAAATAAAATCAGTATTCTTCATTTCTATATATCGAAATGTATATTCATTTTTTGTTTACAGTTCATACATTCACATTTACGATGAAAAATATATGGTTTTTCGTTCCTCGCTTTATATATATTTATTTATTTATTGAAAACGAATTTTTTTCTTAACAGGAATGATTGCTCCCTTTGAATAAATACATTTTTATGAGAATAATAACCTTAAAATTGTTCACTATTTACCTACACTTATTTTTCGTTACATTATTATTTTAATTTAGTGAACGATTCATTTTGGTATCAAAAATAAACTTTCTACCTTCTGGCTGGCTGGTTGACCTATAAATTCTTTTGTGACTTTATGTGGGCATTATGGCTGAGGGAATGATTGAAGTTAGCCGCTGTTGTTATTACTTTTCTTCACACCTTCGTCGTATGACTCATAAACTTTATATCTTTATAGTTCACACACTCTTGCACATCAACCCCGTCACTGTCCTGGACCGAAATTACTTTTATATTTATCTGCTCAAGCATTCACGCCTTTTATTTACTCGCTAATCGTCCGCACGTATCCACGGATATTCTACCCCACGTGCTAACTAGTCCTTTATAAATATTATATAGTTATACGAATATGTTTCGTCGGATCTTCTCGTACGATAATTTTTGTCATTTTCCGCTTGACATGCCTTGAAAACGAATTAATTTTTAATTTTTATTTTATTAAAAGAAGTTTTGTTATAGTTATACATTAAACTTCGACTATTACTAGAATTAATTTTAAATTGCCGCTAGCTTTCGTGTTACAATAATACGTAACTAACACGAAAACTGTATAGTTAAACAATTTTCTGCTGTATTGTATAGTTCACTAATAATAATTAGTAGCCGAGCAATATGATTGATAGCTAAAATAAATACATTTAATTCACGTCATCGTCGCGTACAATAAACAATATATAGAAATAATCGTATTTAAGTATACGGTATATATATATATATATATTTTATAGGTAGTTAATCTAGAGGTACTTTTTTCCTGTCGTTAGTAATGAACGCTGACAAATGTGCGAGGTTTCGTTACTTTATCGTATTTAACAACGTGCTATACACGTGCTCGTTAGACGCGAGTGTTTCGTGAAAAGAATAATACCAAATCTATTATACGATATAACGTTTTCGTCTCGTATGAACACTGGAACTGTGGACGGGCTTATTACGTACGACGCGATAACTAAACGGTAAGGTCCGAATATCCGCAATTACAACTGTGCGTGCGTAATTTCCGTCACTTTAGGACTTTACGTCGTAGTTAACTTCCGGAGTACGTTCTATATATATATATATATATATATATATATATATAATACACACACGTGCGTTGGTCTAAATAGGAGAAAAGTCGTCGGCAGAAAGGACACCGAGGCGTATTCTGACACTCTTAAAATATAGATAAGGAGAAGAAAAAACGCGTAGAACGTTTATTAAATTGAATTCTCCGTCCGCTAGTACGACGCGAAAAGGATTACAATTACGCGACAGACGGCAATGCGGTTAACGCGCGTTTGAAACCGACTTGTCATAGTCCAGCGCTGGTGGACGCGTGTTAAATTCGACAAAAAGGAAATCAAATTTGTAATATACACACATGTACGTGTGTATGTAGTTTTCGAGTATACAATTTACTCGCAAAAGCTGTACATGTATACGCGCCAGTATTTGTCGAATGTACAATTTAGTCTTGAAAAACGCAATAAGTTATATATATATATATATATATATATATATACACACACACACACACACATACACACACACGATATATATTTATTCTTATTTATACAAAATACGTACGTACACACACGCGAGAATGGGTTTTATTTTTTTTTATTACATAATATACATGACCTAGGCGTATGTCTTTAAGAAGACAAAACGTACGAACGATTTTTGACTAACGGTTAATGAATAATTAAAAAAAAAACAAAGTAGAAACGAAATTTCCTAAAAAACCACGGTAAACTGGGCACGTTTAGTGTACTCAAGATTCAAACACTTATGGTTTTCAATAAAACTCAACGGGTAATGTAAAGTTACAAATGAAAGTTTAGTTTGGACAGGTATCAAATAAGGAAAAATGAAGGCAAGAATATAGAACGGGTTGATTTGTTTATCATTTACCAATTACCCTAAAGAAAAGAATATATAATGTATTATACACATACGTACACACACGCACATACACTGTAATAACTCAAAAATAAAAACGAAAGGGAAGGAATCTATGTATATATAGGTATGAGTGTGAGGAGGTGTGCTTTAATGAGTTATTACGTAGATTTGTTTGGGATCGTGAATTCGGGAATTATTTAGGAGTATTGTTTTTAATTATCAAATCACTTACCTCGCCGGTCTTGTTCGCTTAAATGAGTTTAAAAGGTAAAAAAGAAATACGTAAAAGATTAACTGAGAAAAACTCGAAACGATTAGTTCACTTATACAAATTCACCGATAGTTAAAAACGAATCGAAACGCAGAACCCTGGCGAAGAAAACAGCTCTTGATCCTCGAAATACCGACTTCTGTTACCTGGTGACTAGTGGCTGGGGTGCGCGCACACTCTGTTGAAGACGTGAGTTATCTGTCCCCCCGTGAGGAGACAGACGCCATCCGGTGTTCTACCTACTCGCTGTGCCGACAGCCAGTGATCTACCGACCAACTGTACCGACTGGCTTTTGATTATTATAGATATTTTAATAAAATATGCTCGGTATTCCGAGAAGTTCAAACGTCGTTCTAATATTTATTAAAATATTATCTTTAAATACGTTATTATAGAAAATTATGTCAAAATAAAATTATAGTATTAGTTCTTACAATTATGATATCTGTCGATATCATTACACACACATACGCTCTCGAGCCACACACACACACACACACACACACACACACACACACACACACACACACACACACACACACACACACACACACATACACATAAATGCCGTACGGGGCATTTCGGATTATTAATAAAAGAGCGGATTGATTATTTCTGGGAATTTATATTTACTATTTGTTTCTTTTCTGAACGTAATTACGGGTATACGAAACACGTTGCTATTTCCAATAGATGTTATCGATATATTTTTGAATTTATTTTCATAATCGAATATTTTCCGTCGGTTATGTTCGGGATTAGTCGCCATCCCACTTACCACGGTAGATTCAACGTTCGCGCGCGAATTTTATAACCGCAGTTCGGCGTGCTGCGCTCATTCGTTTTACCAAATGATTTGTAGGAGGTTCGCGTCGAAAATACTTTGGGACCGTTCGTCAACAATAATAATAACGATCGTTTCATATATACCGATTGTGACCCGGACTAACGTTCTAATAACGAGTGGAATCGCTGACGTATCGTGTTTTCGGAGTGCACCGCGTTATATTATGTATCGCGAACGAAATATATCGTCGCCACGTTTAATTAACGCGCCCGTATTGGTGATAGGGAATTTAGTATCTATTCGTACAATAGTCCAAGTTCGGGATGGAAAACCGTGCAGAAATCCTAAGGCGACCGTCTTACGGGAACAACAATAGCATGATTTAGCGGTGTTGCGAACCAGCATCGTCGAATATACAGAAATGCCGTGTACGCGCGTGTGTATGAACAATTGACATCGCTCTGTATTCGAACCGTTTGTTGTGTAGATGAGGTTGTCTATACCACCGGATCACACTGGTTTCCGATTAGTCGTTATAATGATAAGTTAGTTATTCGCCAAATAGAAACTGCTGAAAGTTTTCAAACGTCACGGATTTATTTAAACTGTAATAACGAATCGAAGAAATTCGATGAACATGTAACCTAACATCCACCCTAATCGAACGAAGTATGTTTAATACATATTATTTACATACTTCGAAAACATAATACCTTACAATTTTAACTAATTTCCTAATTGGATATTTCTCACGGGTATTGTGCCATACAAATTTTTAACAATATTTTAATCCATTTGCTACAAAATTGTATCGTCATAACAACCAAAAAATTTGATATTCGTAAATGTATAAATATATTAACGAAAATAAAATATTCCAGCTTTTAAACATTATAACATATATAACACGGGAAATACACTTGGTAGTAGACGAGATTCTGGGGTAATTTTATGATATTCTATATGCTCGCAACATGATTTCTGAAATTTGGATACAATATTATCGTATCGTAAAAGATGATATTGTAGTAACGTAAATTTTAGAATATGTTCTTTCTCAGCAGATTTTTACTTTTAGATCTTTTTTTCATGTAATCTGCGATAATGTATAAATATAAATTTGTGAAACATAAATACTTGTTTCGGTTAGGTTATTCTAATTCGCAAGTTACGATTTACGCTTTTCCATATAGTTATTATTGTATTACGAGGTTGTTATGTGATTCACTGATAATCCATTTTGTTACAAAATGGAGTTCATTGTTATCAATGTTTATACTACGAGTGTATTGTAATTACCGAATCGAGTGTTATATTGGTATTTACGTATCTACTGTACGCGCTTAGGATTAAAAATAAACAACGAAATTCTGTAAATAATCAGATAGCTAATATGATATGGCGAAAACCGTAAATAAATTATCACGCAACCAGTTACACTCCTCGGTTAATTACTTACCGAAAGTCGACCGGAACACTGTCGGTGTAAAATGTAGACATACTACATTTAGGTATTTAATGGTCTCACGAGAAGCTCAGTTTGTTCATAAAACTTGCGGTAAACACATTTCTGAAGATCACATATTGCAGACGAATCGTAAAGTTATGCAAACTTGAGAAACACCAGGTCATGAATTCTAATGAATACATACGCTACATGTGCAAATTTGTGCAAAAACACAAACCGAATACACGAATAATTGGCGAGCATTTTAATTAATTTCATTTTTGGTGACGACAATTACTCCCTATTTTATAAAAATAGGTATGTATGATATGGAATATCCGAATTTTGAAATCGATCAAATTGTCTATGGAACATTCTCATTCATCCAGAGTGTTCAATATTTATATTTTAGTTTCTAGTTTGTACGCTTTGAACAATTAGTGGACAGTACAATCAAACGTTAATTTCCGGTATTTATATATACGGACGTAGGAAAATGAAGTGTCCGTATGCTATTGGTCTGAAACTGTTTGTAAAACGCTTCGATAAATAATTTACGTTCGATAAACTATTTATACGTTTGAAATATTTACATCAACTATTTATTTTGGTTTTATATTGGATTTTCCAAACGTAATTTTAATACGTTAATAATATGATTATTGTGAAATTTCGCCGTTTATTACATTCCTGGCGAGTTAAATTACACCTACAAAACAATCGAAATATTTTCAACTTTTTAAAAAGTAACGGAAGGTTTTCATTTACTTCATTTACTCGATAAATTTTTCGGAGGATACGTATATTTATAATACATTTTACAGAATGTGATTTTTAAATTACGATTTAGCCGCTGTTTGCCGTGTTTTTAACTACATTTTATTTCCATGTTATTTATACATTATCAAATTATTTATATTTTAAGCAGATTTTAAATATTATATCGCGTATAATTATCCATATACATTTTTTTATTAGAGATTTTGAATAAACAAAACTTTCCCACTGGAAACATAATTTTCTGTGTACATTATCACACAGAATTAATAACGTTCCAGAAATGTGTAATTATTAAGTAGAAATTGGTTTACAGAAATCATTTTTTATGTAGTTAATTAAAATTTAAAGGCTTACTTTTCGAGAAATATTAATTGGAAAAAGAAATATAACGTATATTACTATCAAAAATATATTATTTAGGAATGTACAATTTATATTATAGGTTACTATTTAAAATAAAAAGTTGACGGAGTTATAACAAATAAAAAAAAGGTGGGTTAAAATATTAAAATTATGGGAAAATATAAAATGAAATATGCAACCGATTTTCAATAAATTACGGTCAAAATTATTTATATTTTCAGCGGGAATGAATCACCGTAAAAAAGTCACGTATTTCAAATAATTTTAGTGATATTATAAATATATCGTTATATATTTGTTTCATTCTTAGTTAAATACATTATTGGGTAATTATTGTAATTTATCCTTGAACGTACGTTTATATTCACGATTATTTATCATAAACCGAAAATGATATATCTTTTAATAATAATTAATAATAAGTAAAATATCGTTGTTTTGACAATTAAAAAAAAATTCGTTTTCATTTAAATACGTATACTCGTTATCTAATAAATTAGATCATATTATTGTCTATAAACGCGTTATTTTACGTACCTTGGTAAATTCCGTGTAAACGACATTTGTAGAGGTTCTAGATGTAATATAAATTTAGAACAACGAACAAAAGTTAAATAATTTATAATTTAAAAAATTAATTAGCCGAATATAACCGAATATTCGTTGTAATATTTACTTGAAATAAACGCAAAAAAAATCTTTTAGAAAAATATCCTCGGAGAGGCATGTTGTGAGAGTACTTTTGGTAGTACGTTTCCAACTAATAAGTTAATAGCGTGTAAAAAAATCCGAAAATGCCCCCACGAATAAAGTTTTATAAAGTTGACTCGCACCGATCCGTCTTGACATTAGGGAAGCCGCTGGGAAAAATATACTTACTGCAGCGAACCGACCAGCGTGAATATAAATGAAAACGGATTAGGTTTATGGAGATCCGTACTTTTTCCCCCCCTCCGTTTGTGAACACTAGTGTAACTCTCTGGTCACTAACACAGCTCGATATCTGCGTTAAAGGTGGCTAGTAAGATCAAAGAGAAACTGATTGGTCGTTCTTCGGGAAATAAATAAATTACAGTACAGTGGGAAGCCGTGCTTAGAAAATTGTTGGCAGGCCGTACACGTTGTTTGTTATCCGTAATACGAACCACCAGACCGAACTTTTGCGTATTTCGTCGATAGATAAACCACGAAGACTTAAAACTGTCTTAAAAGCGATATCAAGTTTTCAAATTATTCGAACGTAGTGATTATTTGAACGTATTTTCGAACGAAAAAATAATATTCAGCTGGTATGCTATGTGACATTTCGGCTCAATTGAGCCGACGTGTCCAGCTCGTCAAATTCGTTACGTATGAAAATATTACGTACAATAAATTTTTTCCCGAACAATATAAATACGGTATGGCCTTGTTTGATTATTGTCTTAGATAAATTCGTGTTGTTACTCTCTAAGCATTCATTAATGGTAAAAAACGGTAAACGCGATGGTGTATATACATTGCCATATCCATTAGGTCGAACTTTCATTATAAATTCCGTTTCTAGTCTTATTCAACGTTTCCGTTTTGTTCTCGTCTGTTTTTTTCCCTTAATCTGTTTTCATACTTTTATAAAAAAATACCTTATAGTACAGCTTTGAAACATGCTCGGACGTCTTTATATATAAATATATATATATATTAAGACGACAATCGGGAATGATTTTATATACGATATTTAAACGTTTCATTCTCGTTTCTTACTTCAAACTACCATTATTGGATATCGGATACGTATAAGATACGGTTTTTTTTTAAATTTATTTTGTTTAAATTGGCTTCACGGCGTACATTGTCTCGTCGTGCAGCAACAGAGGAAATATTACGTTTTTTTTTCTTTTACGGTCATTGTGGACAAAGTGAGTTCGGTAGCGACGAAGGGGAGAGAGTAGTTAGAGTTAAATATTTAATTTGACGTTTTAGAAGCGGGGCGAGGTTAAAAGAAGAAAAACGAACGCGTCTCATACAAAGAAACAAAATCAATTGCAAAGAATATTGAAGGAAGACGAAAAAAACTTATCAGTTTGACGGTTGAGTGGCGGCGACGAGGATTGCAAATTCGATTTATTAGCTTTTATTTCCAATGGCAGGTTTCAAAGGTTCATGGGTTTTCCTTCGTTTAACTCGATTGAGATGTAAAAAAAGCGTTTTTCGATCAAATACACGTTTATTTCAATGACTATATTGAATTCGATATTGAATATGTTCGTTTGAACGTTGCGCCTAATCATTATTATATTTTCAGCTCGCGATGCTATAATACAATAATAAAATATACCAGTTACGAAATTTATTTTAGAAATAATCGATCCCGAATAAAGTAACTTGTATGAAATTTTTATGTATAATATATTCTTAGGTGTTTTTTTTTATTTAAATTTAAAAGAATTTGATAAAAAATAATTTGCTTAAAAACAAAAAAAATTAATTAGAGTAAAACTATATTTATAGTAAGGTATATATTTATATATTTGAGACAATAGTTTCACCCAGGATAATTCAAAACACGCCTACTATTCGACTTTTTTAATAAACAAATTGTCAAAAATATTTTAGTTTGTCGAGATTTTAAAATTATTCGTGAATTATTAAAAATGACAACTGAAGTATACACATATTTTAAATATGTGCAATAGACTTTAGTTATTTTGGCTTTAGCAAGTCTTGAGTAGAATTAAATTCAATCTGAAATTTTAAATTTTTAAAGAATTTTTAGGACACATAAATATTAAATTTGAAGCAATTTTTATATCTTATTTAAAGCTACAAACAATTACAAAATTTCTGGATATTAAATGATATAATATTAACTTTATTATTATTACTGGTCATTCCTATACAATTTAAAGTTTACCATTGTACAATAAAACGTCTGTTACTTTACATCGAACCTACACGCAAATTAAACGAACTCTCTTGAAAAATTCATAATACACGTAAATAATATTGTTATATTTGTTTTTAAAAGTAAATAAACTAGAATACATATTTTACTGAGCTTTTAAAATCTCAATTTATGTTCTTATATTTGCATTTTTTTTCACTAATTCTCTGATTTAAAGAAAAAACTTTACATTTAAAAAATTTTGGACCTTTTATGCATATTATTAACGGTATTAATGAGTTTTTCGTATAAATCACGTAATTGTACTTTAATATAATTAAAATTAAAAAATACTTTATATTTGTGAAATTAAGTTATTTTCGCTTTATAACGTTATTTCTTTTAAGTATACAACTTTAATGTTTTATTCGAAATCATTTCGAAGACTTGCGCGAGCACACACACACACACATAAATATATATATATATATAGAAAATTAAAAATATATAAACTTCATCGAAATAAAATATAAATATAATTGTAAATATAACAATATTACTAAACAAATTAAAATATTTTTTTATTCGTTCCGAGGGAAAACGTAATATTATACATTTAAGAATGGTATTAAAATTAATTCTTACGGTATATATGGCAGATAATCGTTGGTA
Organism: Geopemphigus sp. TES_GeoC_2020; assembly: GCA_025469175.1. Lineage (NCBI taxonomy): Eukaryota > Metazoa > Arthropoda > Insecta > Hemiptera > Aphididae > Geopemphigus > Geopemphigus sp. TES_GeoC_2020. Next base: position 15,890 of record JAIPRN010000624.1, read on the forward strand.
AAAATTGGTATGTTATAATATCAACACTAAACGTAAAAATATGAATTCCTTTTTAAGATTTAAATATTTTAAATTAATAAATATAGATAATTAAAATAATTAACGAGTTTTAAATAATAATCTCATAGAATATAGTCATATAAAATAAATTAAAGTAATAATTTGAATTTAATTTTTAATTCTTCAAATAGAAAGTTTTTAAAAAGTTATCCATTTCGTTTTTCTTTAAATAACGTTTATTTAAAAATGTCTTATTATTCGTAATTGTCGTTAAAACGTGCCGTTGATAAATCAAATTTCAATATGTTTAATTATATAATTTACACACTGATTAACGACGTGTTGAGTGGTCGCCGTAGTCACCGTGGGAGAGATCTAATTTTTTAGTGACTTAATTAGGTGTGGAATTGTCGGTCAACAGTTTTAATAATTACAATCGAGTCGGCAATATTACTTAACGGGCATCTCCCGCTGACCGTAACAACAGACAGGATGTTTGTTCGGACAACAATGTTCTTTTGGCTTTATATTTAACGAATTCATTTTTGTTTTATTATTTCTTTGTATTAGACGTTATTTTTCTTATGCGTGATTGACATTAACTATGTGTATTATGCATTATCGTGTATTTAATACACTGCTAAAGTAGTGATACAAAGACTTCAAAATACCTAAATTAAAAAATTGAATAAAAGGTTATTGTATATTATTGTATATTATCAAAATGCGTGATAGGTTTATATAATCCACTAGCTACGTATCACGATTTAAAATGTAACCTTATATATTGCTCTATTTTCCACTAAATGTGAATAAAGTACCATCTGGTCAAGAGGGTCAACTCGTTTAGAAGGTCCAATGTATAATTGGACAGTTATAATTTGTTTTTTTTAATTAAACAACAATTTTCGCTAGAATTTGGGTTTCTTCATCGAATTATGTACGTGAAAATAAGAATCGATCAGGCGGCAAAATATAATTATTAAATTTTCGGGTATCTATACAAATATATAATCCTTGCTTTAGATAGAGGTACCATATTGTTCCTGTATATCAATCGTGTTGTATTTTTATTATGTCGTCTCATTTGTATCTGAATTTACATCGTAATATTTGATCTCGACAATGTTCGCGTGAAATATTCATGTTCAAATAAATAAAAAAAACGCGTTTCGTTTAATGTTAATTTTTGGCCAGTCACACGTTTTGAAGTGTCATGTCCACATTAAATGTCACTTAAACAAATCACAGAGCTGTTCGTCGGATACGAAAGTCTAAGCACACCGACACAATGAAGTGTTTAATAAAGTTGGTTGGTCAGTATAAAAATAATCGTTATTGAAGATCGGTAATTTTTCATCATATCGTAATTTATAATCATAAGGTAACCACCGTATGATACGACTTAGATATGATTCTAATAATTCCAAAACGTTATTGCCACCAATTGCATACATATATATATATATATATTGACATATTACATACTTGTAGGTTTTACCTTTTCGGATCACGTTCGAGACCGTCGCGCATGTGATGAGCCTACGTCACGTAATCTCGATTTCTCGTGTCTAAAACGAACAAAATATGAGATTAAATTTGCAACCTATACACATTCACATACTCGTGTAACTTACCTCTAACGAAAATGGCAAATGCAATTTTTTCTTTACACTGTTACTCATTCCACTACGCATTTTGCCGTGTGCCTGATTTATCGTGATTTATTTTAATTTATTTTCGTCCAAAATAACTTAAGAATGTATGATAAAATATTAGAATTAACGCTCACAAACAGATTACACGTGACGATTATTTGTACAAAATAAAATTAGCGTTTGTTTATTGCGTTTTATGTCGAAATCGTGAAATGCGAATTGTTAATGACATAAAATGTTCGATTATTTGAAGTCGGCAAAGCAGCTTCATTCGTAAACAATAAAAATAAGAAGCGCGAAAGAATTAACGTTTGTTTATGCGTTTATTCGTTGCTTTACGAAGGTACACGAAGCACAATAACATAAAATCGTGGTGTACTGAAACGATATGTAATAAAAAATATAAATATACGTAAAAAAAATATTACGTTTTCTTTCGTATATTGAACGTGTAAAGTATACCGCGAGTAAATTATTTCGTTTAAACGGATGGGAAATTGGTAGCCAAATGGCCGATGCCTCGAAATCGGCAAATTCTCAAATTCGCCGTAACATGTTACCGTCGTCCACTAATACGTCACAGTAATATTGATAAAAAATAGACATCTTGGCGTAATCTAATTATTTTATTACAGGGAACGTTTTACTCGAATTTAAATATCGAAGAAAGTTAATAAAAAAATACCCTCTTACAAAACACAGTACGTATGAAAACAGCTAATATCGTTGCACTTATTGATTTTTAAATCAATTATATTCCGAATAATAATCTCGTTTAAATGCACAAGGGAAAAGTCACGGACGATATATCGAAATACTGTGAAAAAGGTTTTGAAGTGAACTACTATTAGGATTGGAATACAAGCGTTTTAGAAAGGTAACTTTTGTGGAAAAAGAAAATTAAACGTTATCAGACCACCGCGAAGTCGGCGTTTTAGTAAATATACGTTCTGGCGTGTGCGAAGATTTAAATAAACAATTTTAATATTAACCATGAATTAATTATAACGTTGTTTGAAAAACAAGGGGGAAACAAGTACATACACACACGCACATTCAAGCGACCTTATTGGTTTAATAATCTTTATTTTAGTACCATAGACCGAACCTAGAGGTGTGCGTGGTATACGATGAAATTAGTTAAAATAAACGTTTTTTATTTCTACCAAATCGTTCGTTTCGCGGTCAAAATGTTCAGATTTTCATTTATTTTCTTCATTTCACGCAATAGCGTCGTGTTAATGGTTTTTTGAAAAACAAATATATTAATACGCGAGTAGAAAACGAAAATAAAAAAAAAACGATTTAACAAAATTTAAATCGGATAATTCGTTTTTATTGTTTTACGAGTTTGGTCGTGTGCGTTGCTTACAATAAGGTTTTAACGATTAAAAATGAACTTGCGTTTCGCCGCTATATTTGTGTTCTTCAAACGCAAACTTAGAAACGAGGAATATAATTCACTGTCCGACGCCAATAATTTTCGATAACAATTAGCTATCGAATTTGTTTACGAGCGAAAACTCAATTGTTCAAATCGTGGCAATTTAGAACCAACGACGATACGTACGTAATACGCTCGAAGCGCGTTATTTTTAAGTTTATTCGTCACGTGTGAAGTTGTGTTGTTCGATTGGATCGAACGAATCTATAGAAAATATTTTTTTATAAACCACGGAAAAACCGGGTACGTCCGTCGTTGTTTGTAACTACACGCATTGCGCGTTTCTATATATTAATTACGTATGGCCAAATTCGTCATTTCGACCGAAAAAATCGTCTCGAGGGCGTAACAAACGGAATATGCAAACGCGTACAAGCGTCGGTTCGGTCGTACGAACGGAACGGGCGTTAAATAAAACGCGACCGCGCGAATAATAATTAACGAAATCGTAAATACACGGACCTCTCTCAGTAGCTATATATACACCGCGAATTCGAGTGGTTAGACATACGTTATGGATTCTAGTGTTTGCGATATAGTCACGGCCGATTCCATTTCTATCGCGGTGAAATTTTCAGGTCGAGTGTGTAATCCCCTCGCCAATGCGCGTTTATTTGCCCGTCGTATATAATATATCGTACATAATGCGCGCTCGCGTACGTGTGTGTGTACCGCGTTTTATGGTCACCTCGTATCATGTATTTGTGTAACAATGATATCGGATGATACATATATATATAAACGCACGCGCGTATTCGATTATTGTTTACCTAAATAGTTATAAGCCATCGTGAACCCGGTGTATAACGGATTCCGGCCTAAATCTCCGTTTCACGGCAGCGTAGACGTTCCGTAGCGCGCATGTTCCGTCTAATAGCGCCGTATCGACGACGTTTAATTCGTATTTATTTTTCGTCACGAACGGACGTACCACCGATTCGCCGTTGTCGGCGAATTAGCAACCGTCCGGGGATGCCAGCGATTGTCCGGCCCCGATAAATATATCCAATCACGCCGACCGCGCATATTCATCATTCCATCTCCGACACATTTTTTACATCCGTAACGTCAATCTGCAAACATGTCCCTTCCATCGTCATATCGTGGGAAGTTTTCGATTACGAGCGACGAACAATCGAGCGCGGTGTATGCGCTGCGGTACGAAAAACCGGGAATTTCAAACTATTTTTCGATCGTCAAATAGACGAGGTCGTCGAGTTTCGAATATAAACGTATTTACGTGTACGTGTCTCGACGTTCGGCGCAAAAATCGTCGTTGACCGATTAAAACGTGAATCGTTTACGCGTCAATCGGTCGCCGGATTGTTATCCAGTAGAACGTTTAAAACGTATGGCTCTGTGATTAACTTAATGACGCGATACAGTTCGGTTAACAACATTGGGTAACGTGTATTCGTTTGGGAACAATAAACTGTAATCACGACCCGACATTTTTATTCTGTAGGCGTATATATATATATATATATTTTAGCGAATAAACGAAATACACACTCGTGTCTTATCAAAATGTGAACTTACGTAATGTATTCGATTTTCGAACGTATTGCGAAAATTAATAAAATAGTAATTCGAGTATAAGAATAATCGAACGGGTTTTTTTATCCTAACGGGACGTTATTTTTATTAAAGCGTTTATCTTCGTTCGAGTTTTCAGAAATACCGTTGTTGTTGCTGAACGCGTTTAGGAAACTATAAGACCGCGTGTTTTGTATTTAGCTTTAACGCGCCGCCATTTGTAAAACGTAATACCGCGCGTACACGTAGTTATTGTACAATAAGTGTAAACGATCATAATATACGATAGCGAGGGAGTTCGGTTAAATAGCTATATAAAAACGTTATCGTTGGCCGAGTTTTATTTAACAATGTTCGCGAAATTAAATTACGTTAATTCGCGTCGTTCGGTGTCCGGAATCCCGCGAGCTTCCAAACTCGCGGAATAAGAATTAGAGCGCGATTAGTTTATGTCAAACGCTGTTCGTGTGTACGATAAGACCAATTAAATGACATTGACGTTACGGTGCTTTGACTGTGCGCAGGGACGTCGCTAGAGAACGTTTACGAAACCAAATGGAACGTGACGTAGCAAACCGTTAGAAACATACGACGATTTCATTACCGACGGCCTATTAATTATTATCTCGTTCTTTTGTAAATCGTCGAATTACCAGAATAAAATCAAACGAGTTAGAAATCATTTACGAGTAACTACGGGAGTAACGATCGATAAACTATTCGAATTAACGATATTCTCACAATTGATTTATAAGCGTGTGTAAAATACATATAATATCTATATAGCTATTTGTGTACGAAAACGAACGTTTCTATGATTGTTTCTATACCGCTCAACGGATTTCCATAAAATTTTGTATATAGGGGTTTTTGAGTACGGTTAGTGTTTTGGCGGGCATCTGTAATGCTCAGTGTTGACAGCGCGCGTTGTACCTCGCCACAGAAAACGCGCGCGAATTATTTATGTACGGAATTATTTATCGCCACGATACGTCGTCACGGATACCGGCGGCGCGTGGTCGCGAAATTATTATTCTTAGTGGATAAGTAAAAAACATTCGTGAGAAATGACGCGCTTGACAGAATTGAATCGAATCAAACGCAAACAGCGATATTTCTATTCGGTACGTGGCATAACGAGTGGTGTCGATTCAGTTGCCGGTTGCGTGACAAAGCCATATTTTTGCTGTCATATCAATTGAACCAGTCAAACGACGAGCGATTGGTGAAGCTAGATCTCAAGCGCGATAGGAAAAGGTATAGCGAACTTCGGATACAGACGACCAACGGGAAGCCAAGGCTGGAAACCGTTCGAGTACGTGCTACATATATATATATATATATGTAAATAGGTATATGTGTGTGCACGCGTGTGAGTAATATATATATATATTATAAATATACTTAAATTTTACGAAAAATATCGATAACGGACATTGCGTTTGATTCATGAAAATTAATCAAACGTTCACAATATAAATTAGTAATATCATTTTTGATTTTTATTCGAATAATTATAACGATATTTATTTATTAAAAATCGCGTATCGTTGTTTTATAAAAATAATCGTAGACATTTAGTTGATAAAGCTTTCGGAAGAAATATTTATTACGCGGATATTGTATAAAGTAAAATATACATATAGGCAGGGCTAGAATTCAACTTCGAAATAGATTTATAACTACAACAACAGATCAAATATCGTAATAGTAAACAAATCTAAATCAGTAATCAACGTTTGAGCCGTAACGAATAAATAGAATTTACACGGACGTTCAAATTCTGTGTGAAAATCAATATTAGTACGTCGAGCTAACGTCGAAATCATAATTACCGATAGTCGACGTTTAAAATTGGAAAAATTACGAAATGTGGCCGAAATCAATTTTTAACGTCCAAATGAAACCGAAATAGTTTAAATCTACAGGGGGAAGTCGGAATTAAAGAATTCATATTCGGTTTCAAACCTGGCCATTGATTAGGCGTATTATTTGTCGGACAATTAATACAACAGACAACAATATATTGCGCATATTATGTACGCTTTGGTTATTGCCTTCCCCTAACATCTATTTAAATATTATAATATCTTCTACCATATTTTATAATAATATGGTGATATTAAAAGACGAGGGATATAAATGAAGGTTGAAAATAGATCACTTTACGTCGTAAACGTTTAAACCGACTGATTAAACGCCACACATTTATTTAATTATTTAACCTTATATTTCATTTTCGCCCTTTATAGTTTAGATTTTACGCTTATATCGTTGTAACTTTACGGCGTTATATCGTTTATTTTATTTTTAGTTAGCGTTAAACCAAAAAAAAAATTGGAAAATTTTTTTATTTTATACATTTTTGCATAGATATCGACCACAGATTAACACCAGCGTCAATTTATCGAACGTTATTTAGATAATAATTCTAAAATAAGGACGATATTTATGTACAGGCGAAATTCAATAAAGTCGGCGTACCACTTATCTAGAACAAAAGTACTTGCACGGATTCAGGGTCACAGTAGGTCGTCCCATAGCAGCAAATCATCTATTTATATAAACGTTTGTAATTGTTATTTCCTGTTTATTCTAGATTATTTATTTACTCTTTAGATTAGGAATTTTTTATTTTTCTATATTTACAACTAACAAATTTAATATAACGATATAAATAAAAAATTAACTTATATATTTATTTAAAACATTTAAAAAATAAGCGTTTATAGTAATTAATTCAACCGTCAACGTGATCGATAATGTAAACAGAAAATTACAAAGTTACGACAGATTATTTTAAAACGATTTATATCGTAACAATTCTTTTCGAAAAATATAAAGAAAGTTATAATAACACTTTTGTTGGAAAACAAATACAACAAAGTGACAAAGAAAAATGTAAAATCCGTATCCGAAAAACGAAACGACAATATTTCGCCACACTACTACGGAATTTTCATTCGTATTTAAATCGCTCGAACAACCTTTACGTATAAAATAAAATAAATTAAATTCGTTTTGAAATCAATATTATTATTCGTCAAAATAACAATACGAAACGAGCGTTCCTAGTGTGATCTACATCGATATCAATTTTACATGCGACATTTAAGCCCATTAGTTCCGTTCATAGATGTATTTATTTTGGTACTGTATACGGTTGCGAACACAAAATATTACAAAGTTGAAAACGAAAACATTTTTTCGGGTTTTCAATTCGATTATCAAAATGTGTATACGATTTCGATTATTCCGATTTTATTTAGGGTTCAAGAATTTGTTTTAACGATATTTCGATCCGAAGGAATTGTTTCCAAAATGGAACAAACAAAAGGCGTATAAAGTTTAGCGGATATTTACGGTTGATATATGGTTATGTCTAAAAAATTATGGCGCTAAATGAGTTTTAATATTGATAAACGACGATGAGCCGAGGAATGGTACGCGCACGAAGTAAAGTAGTTGTGCATATAATCGCATTACGACTAAAGTTCAAAGTACGGAGTAATTACGTGCGTACAGAGCTGAAAGGTCGTTTGCGGCACTCCGGATATATATTTTCGAAATTTACTCCCTTGTACAAAATTCAATCAAAAACCGTCCGAGTTAGATTTTCAACGAAAACATTTATACGCTACATACGTCGACGCTTCGTTTATTTCAAATATACGATATTTTAACGACATAGTATATTTTAAAGTAAAAAAAAAAACGATTATACGACGTTAAATCAAGCGGTTACATTTTGTTATATATTACTTAATATTGATTTCCGTCGTTCCAATATTTCCAGTTTATTATACATTTGAGGTATCTATAAATGAATAGTGCAAATTTGTTCGAACGAGTTTATGACATTTTTAAGCAAAAGAACAATCCTAATAACGCCATCGGTTACTTTCGATGAAGGATTTTTGAATTTTCATCTTATTAAATTTTGTATCGTATTTTATCGAATAATTTTTCTTAAAGATTTCACGAATTGAGAAAAAAATTAAATTTCGATATTCGTTAAATTTAAATTTAAATATTCAATTAAATAAATATATATTATTGCCCGATGTAATTTCTGTTTTAAAAATTACTTTTCTTCACGAATAGTATTTTCAAAATTACGTCTTATCTTATTCGTACGTATATAGATTGTAAATTGAACACAGATGGTACATTAGTAAAGTTTAGAATTTCCCAGAATATCGTGAAAGCCTTACGTTTTTCCATGGGAAACCGAGTTTTACCCAAAACAGTTTTTGGTTGATTTATTATTGCTTTCCAATTTAAAACAATAATACGCACAACATCGGCAAAGTTTTTTATTTGAACGAAAACGTTTACGAAATATTATATTTTTCTTGGATACGAACGTCGTATAATAATTTCTGTACGAATAAATTGAATTACAGTATATAATCATTTTGACAACAGTTCTAACACAGTCTGAAAAACGGCGGCGTATATGAGGGGGGAATATTACGTAAACATATCCTTGGGATTATTTTTGTAAAGGATACACACTATTTTGCGCTATAATTTAAAAAATCCGTATAACGGCTAAATTATTTAATTTCCGAAAATCGCGATTGGCTATATGATAACGGAAAGTGTTTTACGATATTTCGTTTTATTAATTGAATCCGGTACATGTATATAATATTGTGTTTAATTATTATACCGTCTGCAAACCGAACGACTTATTATCTACATCACGTCGCTCAATATTTTGTTGAAGCGTTTAGTACACATTTTATGTTATTCGGGATTCTCCGTTTAAATCGTTCAACACTAAACGTTAGTATTTCGAAAACTTCGAAGTTTATTAAAAAAAAAAAAAAAAAACGTTAACGAGCCACGGGTGCTGTTAACACGTGTTACGCGATTAATCGTGCTAATTTTATCGTTTCACAAACGTATAATTTATTTCGGGAGATATGTTCAGACCTAAGGCCTTAAAATTCAATATTCGTTTTAAAACGTAGCTACTATTATATTTCGCCGGAAATCGTTCGAATTATTTCAATAATTTGTATAGTGCGAATAAAACTAACACGTAGGAACGTCAAGTGTATCGCGCGATTACTATAAGAAATACGACGAAAGAATAAAATTCGTTCGTTCGATCGTTTCTACCGTAAAATAATGTAAAAGTCGGTGCGCTTAGAATTAAACGCATTTTATACAATACGTCGTCGCGCGTACCTGTCAATACGAAAACAAAGCGGCGAAAACCGAGACGCCGTGTCGATTCAAGAATTCCCGATGTACGCGCGCGCGTTGCCGCGCAGATTTTAGAACATCGGCGTGGCCCACCCTGGCGCGGTTGTCTCGGCATCGCGGTGTTATTAGCGGAACACGAGAAGTTACAAACGATTCGTCTTCTTTTTTCGTCGCCGCCGTCGCGTTTTGTTTATCTTGTCGTTCCTATTTTTTTTTTTGTTACGTCGTTTCTCCCTTTCACCTCCCCCATTCCCCATCCTCCCCGATCGCCGACAACGACGGGGGAGCGCGCGTTGTTTTACGATAGTCATAAATACGAAAACAACGCATAATCTCTCCTCGGGGACTCTTGGAACGGCGCGCTTCGCACGGGAAATGGGTTAAAACCTCGGGACGACAGTCCGAAATATTACAATAAAACAACTTCGGCACGTACGCGCGATGAGCCAGCTACGCTTGTACACACACGCACACAATACATACGTATAAAATATATATATATAATAAATAATATAGATATATTTGTATATTTATAGATTTTGAGCGCGGAACGATATATTCGTGCGCGATCACGGGCGCATTAAACGCGAGGAGCGTTCCGTACATTTATCGTTCACGTAAACGATCCCGGTGTACAATAAGATCGATGGTCGCGAGGTAACTGATTCCAGATGTGAACAGCCTTTCACGAATATGTCGACGGATAATATTGCGGACGTTCACTTGGCACGGTAATTCGTTAAAAAAGAATGTACGCCTATTTTGGCCGGTCGACCCGGTAGAATCTCCGGTACGCGGTAACCGGAATTACGGTTAATAACGAATTCATTATTCCGTATCTGGAACAAACGGCGTAATGTTCTCGTCGTTTCGTTACCGTAATATCGGTCGAAAGCTTATTCTTAGTCGCTTGACGCGGTGTTCGGTAAGCGCCGTATTTTGTTTGTTTCCCCCTAGCCGCCGATCGTGCGATTTCAATTATTACACGTCCGCTTCGGGCGCGCAAACTTCGAAACTAGCCGGTTTACATAGAAAAATTCGTCCGTTTCTCGACACTGCTGCCGTCACTCTGGTACGCGTCCACGTTCGGTTTACGCGCTTCCCGTGAACCGAACTACGAACGGGCGTCCTATTAAGTCGCGCGGGATAATAAAATATATCGGCGATATTAAAAATACTATTTTCCACCGGATTTTCGCGCTAAGAAGTTGGCCAAGTTTAATAATTATATTCTTCTACGTGAAAGGGCAAAGTTTCTTGAGCGTGTGGTCGTGATTGGTTTAATTATTTTCGTCGAACAGAAGAATGTAATAAAATTAAATTACGACGAACGTCCATATTCATTCCGCTCGCACTATTGTACCTGATGCACAAAACCTGTATTATATATATTATACAGGTTTGAACCGTCTTAATATAAGCCAATTAAAAGTTTACCACCCAATCGCGATAATACGATATTTTGTATATTTATGCGCGTATTATATAATGTACGTATATTATACAGTTACACGCATAAATCATGCGCGTGTGGAAAACCACCTTTTCGCGGATAATTTGTCTTTGACCGTGTCGGAAAACGTCACCAATGGCGGTGGATACGTTTGACGAACGTATTGTGTACGACACGAACGTTGAACGTATTTTCGGTTCCGTTCGGAGCGGAGATTGTCCGGGTTCTACGACGGTGTTTTTTTTTCATTTCGCCGTAAACACTTTTACGCGTAAATTGCACACTAGTAACGAATCGTGAATAATAGGCGTTTCACTTCGGACGTTCGTCCGGTTTTTCGTTCGTTTTCCTGACCGTTACAGGAAAATAATATGGCGAATAAATTAGTAAAATTATCGACACGTCCGCGTCGGATATTCGCTTTTTTGATATTTAAATTTCGACAATTCGTTATAAGCTTAGATTTACGCTGTTTGGAAGCTGACGCGTAACGAATCACGCGAAACGAGTAGAGTTTCTCCTGGTACCGTTTTCGGGTACAATTTTTTTCGTTTTAAAATTGTGAATATTAATAACGCGTTTCTGAATATAAGCGGTCAAGAGATCCACTAAAACCCATTTCCATGGAACGCATTTCGTTGTTGTATATCGTCCGCGAACACGTTTTTTCAATTATGTACGAAATTCAAAGCGACGGTATCGTCGGATCTCTGGTATGCAAAATCGTTTGAAAATTATCTTCGCAAAAGGGTTACGCAGATACGTCCCTCACGACCAGGCAAGCGCGTGTGTGTGTGTGTGTCGTTGTGTGAGTACGAGGAGAGAAACTTTTGCACATTAAATAACGCAACGAATGACGGCGGTGGCCCTCTAAAAATGATAAAATAATACGGGTTGTTTAACGTGTCGGTTGCGGTAGTGGTAGCGGTTGCCGAGGGGACGGGGCGAAGCTGGATGCGTCGTAATCGTTGATACACTCGGGTCCTATAATTTACCAAAACTAAATTACACAGACGCATACCAAAACATTTACGGAAAAAAAGGAAAAACTCTCCCCATTAAAAATATAAATCATAAACTAATTGAATATATTTCATCTTTATCGTCGCACGCAATTATACGCGTGTGCCAGTGGTTGGTATACGACTAGAAATCGAATTGAATGGCGGCGTCGTTATCCGTCCTATTGTACTCGATCGCGGCCAAAACGACTTTTAAACGTTACGTCATTGTTTAATACTGTTGTATAATATTTTATTACCGGATAATCCGAATATCCGTGACATTTATGTCAATTCCAGTCGGGAAATCTTCGGGTTTCTATTAAATCGTTCCTTTTTTCGTCATAAGTGATTCGTACTGTATATTTAAAAACTGCTTCTACAACATTTTGAAGTTCCTAGTTTTTCGGATTATTTATTAAACGATCGGAAATATAAATTATTTTGCTTAGCCTATCCATAACATATACACGTGCTAAATGTTCTCTCTATCAACTATATTATCGTATTTTAGTTCGTTATTAACCCCACCGAAAATATAAACACTTAGCGAAATGAATAACGATAAAATTACTGCGAATTTCGTCGTATACTTCCGTCGAATTTCGAAGTTTCTATTATGAATATTTAATAGTTAAATTGGATCGTTAATAACGCGTGAAGGACTTTGTAATTGAGAAAAAATAATTTGGAAAACTCACCGTATAACATCAAAACAAACGACATACTCGAATAACCTTTTTTTATTGATTTAAGAGATAAAATGAATTATCGAGTATAATAAATAAATAATAATCCTTAGAACTTGACGCGTAAAATACGTACCGGGCATGCATATTTGACTTTATAATTCGAATATATCGAATATCTTCGGTATTTTTTATAATAAATATTTATTATCACGAAGAAAATCAAACTTCAAATATGATAAATAGTAAATTCTTTCGTCGAATTTTCGATAGTTAGGATAAATATTAACGTAAAAAATTTAGTTATTTCTTGTTCCGTCGTTCTGACAAATTCTCGTGCAAATTATCGAAAAAGATTTCGATTTAAATAAAAGTTTATTCTAAAGGAAGAAACATATATCTATTGGCATATATATTTACAAATTTCATTAAAACGTTGTTAACATAAAACTATCATACAGCCAAATTATTCATTATGTTTTTTATCAAAATCGGGGAATTTACAACATTGGTGCCAGCGGCGCTTTATTTTCAATACTGATTTTTGAAGGAACGAGACAAGCTATCGATCAAACTTTTTAGTCATTTATTCACATAACGTAAACAGTTTTATGGCAAATGATTTTACGTATGTTCTTATTTTTAATTAAAATGACTTAACCTCGGCAGCTACTAGCAATTTTTAATACTTCTTAAATGTGAACTAACGAAATGAATTTTTTTGTAAATTTTGTAGATAATATGCAAACATTTGATCTTATTTGACAGTAAAACGAGAAAAAGAATTTAAAAAGAATTCCTTATTTTCTTTCTTATTTGTTTTTTAAGAAATTAGAATACAAAAATTCCAAGAATTTGATCCAGTGGTTTTCGAGAAAAGTTGATCACAAATATATGAACTATATTCCTAGGAAGATGACTTTACTTATTTATAAATTAAATTAAAATAAATATATAGACGTATTAAAAAACTACTATAGATCGAAGTCGATTCAAACGTTCGGCATTCTAGTGAACGCTGTTTATCACGAAATAACTACATTTTTTCCCCTGAAGTACGGCATTCTAAAGCGAAACTATATACGCCTGAAAAATGAACGCTAATTTTTTTTATAATATGAAATATTTTTAAACTTGTGGTTCTAAAATTAAATCTTTAAAGGTTTTTATTTTTCAATAAAAAAAATATTAATAGATTTGCACGTTTACTCTCCTCTATTCAAATGCGTTATTTTCTTTACGAAACCACTAAGTTTTGCTATTCGTCGTAATTAGTCAAAGTTAACGTAATTTTTGTGAACGTAAAGTTGTCGAGGCTTTCTATAAAGTTAATACGCGTTTATTAGGCGGAACATGGAAAACTATATTTTTCGAAAAAATTGTTTTCGGTACTCGTATAAAATAAATATTGTATATAATTTCAAATTTTAAAAGGCTTCTACATCTGCGCCGTGCCCACGTATTTTCTGCCCACGAACGTAATTTTTCAGTCAGTTAAACAACTGAATATTAAATCGAACGTTATGTTTTATTTAATATTTTCGTTTATGACATTCGGATTAAACGCGGCAGACGTACACGGTGAATGAAAATATAATTTATCCGTAATAACCGACGCGGCTTTTTGGGGAGGTACGTACGGTGAACCCGTGAAAAAATATTATTATTATTCCGAAATCTGGAAATCCCATTAATTTGCAGTTATCGGTCAAATAATTTCGTCCATTATTGCGAATAACACGATTATAAGTTTCCGTCGAATGGGAAATAATATAAAACGAATTGTCTGGCCATAATTGAGAAAAATCGAAATTTCCCAACGAGTGTATACGCAATGAATTCTTTAAAAAGCAATAAGTATTATGTAATACAAGTAAAATATCCCTTATAATACATTTAAACTAAATTTTCGTCCAATTAATTTTTATATTTAAACGCCATCAGAAAACCTACAAAAAGGAGGTAAGAAATTCATAAATGTCACCGAACAATGGAAATTGATCGTCGTCATTTCAGAAATAACTGAATATTCAGTATAGGAATGATATAAGTTTAGAGTTCGAGGAAACGAGAAATATTGTATTGTGATTTATTAAAATACAGTTTTGTAATTACTTTTATGTTGCTAACTATTTTAACGAAATATTTAAAATTTAAATTCACAATTTACAGTTATTAAGATTAATAACGCGGAAATGATTAAAAATTTTAAAACGCTATAGTTTGTCTGAAATTCATAAAAATCTTAACTAAAGTGTATTAAATTCTTTATATTACTTAACTATAAAAATGTTAATATTCGAAATTCTATAGAATAAATATTTCTTAGATTAATATAAAAAATACAAATTTCACGGCGAGGCATTCGTGTGTATTTTTCGAATTGTTAACGTTCAAAAAATGACGACGAACGATTTTTGAAATACTATTAAGACGTTATATGTTTTAAACGTAAAAAATATTTTTGCACCTCGCACAAAAGAACAAAACACATTTATAGTAGAAAAGTTTTCAGAAAATTGGAAACCGTGTCGAATAAAATTCGTGTAAATATCGACCGAACACTCGTACGTAAAGACACTTGTATAAGTTATTCGGCTCGAAACACTGGCAACGTGGGAAGTAAAAATAACGTTAATTGAATTTAAATCGCTCGATAAAGTACGGGAAGAAACGTTAGAAACGCGAAATTATTACGTCGACGAGCTTGAAAATTTGCTCGATCCGGGCAACGTCCACGTCACGTAAGGGCTGGATGGAGAAACCTTCGATTTATATTCTATTGTAGCGAGATTTTATCGCGGCGACGGTATATAGGCACGGTCATTGCTGGACGTTGGTTTCGAAATTGAAAATATAGCGCGTTGTAGGTGTATCGTATATTCGTGATAGAATGTGGGCGACGGTGTATCGCCAGTAAATAGAATAGCGTGACGACGAACGGGAGAGCGGAAAAATGGGAAACGGAGGGGAAGAAGCAGGAGAGGAATGAAATCGAGGAAAATGCGTGTATATATATATAGGAAAATAGCGGTGGTCGAGGGATTTTTATTCGACTTCGTTTGTAACGGATGCATCTCCGGGGTGCCGTTGGAACCGTGGTCGCGAGTGGCGGCGACGCCGGGCGGAAAAAATGAACCCCGGAGTGCCGTATAAGCGCGACCACCGATTGTTTAACGCGGCCCGCTGATCTATGACGTCCGCGATAACCGATAGCGGAAATAATGGCGAGCGGTTCAAAAGCCGGCTACGTCTACGCGCGTTAGGTGACCGGTGGGGGCGATCGGGCAATGGCGTACGCGATAACAATCGGCTATTATTCTCTCTTAGGCGCGCTCGCGATTTATACGCCTTATACGTGTGCGTTATATAAATACGTAGCGCGGCGGCGGGTGTTTCGTTCAGCCGGTCCGACGCCAGTTAATTCGACGACCGAATCGGCTCGAAACACACTTGTTGTTAACCTACACGGCTTGGTGGCGAGAGCGGTCGTGTCGTCCCGCGATTTAAGTCGCTAGCAACTTTTTAATCCTTCAGAACAGCCGTCTAGGTGTGTAACCGACGCTCCGGACTTTACAGGATTCACGTGACGCCGTAACTCGGCCGTGTTTTCGAGGGAGTTACGCGCCGTGTACCCGTCTACTTTTTCTCTATTACTACTACACCGGTACAATTATTCGGCCATAAACGGCTATATAGAATTCTAACGATCCACGTGTGTATATATATTGTCGATATTAATAGCACGTAAGCGGATTGACGACGAGTAAAACGGTGGTTACTGTAATGATTGTTAAATCAGGTGTTGATTATAATTTGATTTTAATTGTATCCAGTGCTAGATAATGGTAAGGACATTTTCCTAACGTATTTAAATCGGATAAACAGATGTTACTATTTTTGAATCGACGTTAAAAAACTTTTTTTTCCGAAAATTCTATTGAACGCTACTGCACAAAGCCAATGCATATTGTTTTCCGTCATCAGTGGAGAATAACACGTAGTGGTTTTTAGCGTTCGTGATATTAACAAACCGGACGTTGTAGCTTCCGAGACTTAAATGGACAGTTTAAATAAATACATTTCAAACACGTTAGTATTTCGTGGCAATGTGCAATTTGCACAAATCAAAATGAACGCACGTCGGATCTATATAATTAATAGGGCGCACCAGTTTAAAACCTTGCTTTAAAACGAGAATTTTCATCGAAAATTACTACTGTCGTTTAATAACGTTTTTCGGTTAATACGGATTTAGGATCGGTCGTAGATCGTCTTTTTAAAAGTTGTCGTTACGTATTTAGTTTCAACGCAAATTGCAATTACCAATGAAGCAGTAACAATGTACAAGACAAGAAGCAATGGAACAAGCGGGAAGTGATAGTATTAGATGGAAATCAACAGATCCATTTACGCCAAGTAGAATTCCAAAACTTCAAAGTGTATAAAACCGAAATTTAACGTTTGTGTTTCGACTAAAGCGTGTATTTAATGTTCTTTTTACCATTTTCGAAAGCATTCAAATCAAACAAAAACAATTTAAAATCGTGTAAATTTTTACGATGTAACTTTGAAGGAACATCGAACTTTTAAAACGTGTATTAAAAGTTTTATAACCAACGCTCGAGTACTCAATGCTATTTTAAATTTAAATTAGAGAACAATTAAAGTAAGTTTCGCGAAACCCGAGCAAATAATTATATTTTTTAAGAAAAGGAAACGCGATGCAAATTTAACGGTTATATTTAATTTATTTCGTTTTAGCGAATTTTTCATTATTTTTGTGGAATGAATATTATAATAATACGCGTATTATTAAATTCAATACAATATTATTCTCTCTTTGAATTCATTATTATTTATTTATACGAATATTATATTTAAATACCGTACAGTATTTTATAAACAGATTTTATTCGGTAAGTTGTGATCGTTTCAATATTTATACAACGTTTATATTTAATATTATGTGCTACCTATAAACTAAAATAGGCCACTTATATATTAAAAAATTATTTAATTTAAAAGTACGCGCAATTAAATAAGCTTGGCGTAATTATTTGATCATTTGAAAAATTTAAACGGTAGGCAGTTGTAGATTTTCTGGATGTCCATTGAATTAATGACTTGAGTGTAGCTGACGGTACATCATTATTTTGAATTTGAAAGCAAGCCACAAACGATTGGGTCCAAAAAAGGATTCTGCGAGTAACTTTATTATTATTCATTGTAGGTTCTCGAAATTCGTTTTTCGAACACTTAAAAAAATGTACGATAAACGATTTTTAAAATTTTTTTATTAAGTATTCGAAAGGTATTTGCGAACGACTTTAGTAGTTTATTATAATAAACGAATATTGTAAATATTGTTAAAATATTATTTATATTTTGTTTGTATTACGTTTTGTGCATTCGAGAGGAGGACATAAGCAAATTGTCTCTGTCCAAATCAAATATATCGACACAGTTGTATATTTTTCGCAATTTTCGGTTTATTTCGAATTACGCTTAATGAAATTATTTAGACAATAAAAAACCGCGTCAAAACATCAACCAAATAGGATCACGTAAAATATTCTGCCAGAATGTAACTTATATCTAGGTCGACTGAATACTCGTTCAAAACAAAAAAAATGTTCATAGTAAAAAACCTCATCGTTGTGAAAACAATACATTATTCCGTTTGTTGAAAATTAAAAAAAAAAAATCGGTAAGCCAGATCGCTTTAAAAATTTCAAAGCAAAATACGCTTTCCGATATGGCATATATTTAGAAATAATTTAGTTCGCGTTTTGGTTTTGTTCGTAACTGAAAGGGATAAAAACAAAGAATAACTTGTCACGACTTCCTATATGAAATGGCGAAATTCCGAATTACAATAAAAATATCGAGCTAAGCATTGTTTTGTTATTGTATCATGTGAGGAACGTATGTAAGAATAGGGCACGTCATACATCCGTGACGACTATTCCAGGTACGTCGTTGTGTTAAACTATTTATATTACGCCAATTTCTATTACGCGTTCGTTTCAAATACCAAATACCGGTGAAAAATATTCGGCGAATATTTAATATACACAATTTCGTTATACATGGCGAACGTCGTAAGAACTTCCGTGATGTTTGTACTGAATAACCGAGTTTAACAAAACACTTATTGGGTAGATCTTTTTTTTCGTCCCGTTTCCCTTCTTCGATGATAATAAATCGTCTACGAACGCCGTTGTGAAAAAATAATCAGAAAACCTATTTGAATAATCGCGTGTATTGAAACACTTAATTAATCGTATTACGCGATCGTAATTAATTAGATTATGCGGTATATTGGCCTAGGTGGAAATACTGCCGTTTCGCGGTCGATTATCCGTCCAACGCGCGCAAAAGTAATTACCTAACGTCCTGGAGACTTGAGACGGCCAATCGAGATGAAGTAATCGGGTATAAAAAGGGTATCGAGAAAGGGTTGATATAATACGGAGTGATGGTCACTCGGTTCGGTCGCCCATGTAACAAGCGCTGATTGACGTTCCGCCGAACGCGCGGACGTCACGTCGAGTTAATGTCCGCTCGCGCTGATGATCTAGATCGTTCTCGTGAGAATTTTCGAAGGCACGTGCTTTTGAAAAACAACACGAGAACTACCACTTTGATTAATGGAGCGCGAGAGCGAAATATGTAAACCAAAAAACCGAGAAAACGAGAGTCGAACGTCGTGCCAAATAGACCCGAGTCGAAAAGAAGGAAATTCCCCTAGTGCGATACTACTTAGGAAATTCGTCATCGATTCCAAAAGACAATGGCTCGTTTTATTTACGATCGATTAATAATATACGCGATTTGAAATGTTTTCAAAAAATGTTGCTCGAAAAACCTATTCGGGTCTTTTACTATGGATTATCTCCTATGTTGTACAATCTATCGATAAATTAGCTAGCTAAAAACATTATAGATGTGCCTTTCGTACATTTAGATAAATTTGTAAATAATATGTATAAGTGTTTTTCTATAAAATATTTGTTAATTTTAATTGACAAATAATATCTATTTCTTTCGTGTTATATATTGTGTAAACGGAAATATAGGCGCGATTAGACGGGAGGATTTACGACGTTTAATTAAGGAATATTTAAATTCGAAAATATCTATCGAAATTAGTAAAATAGCTAATTCCGTCGATTCGATAAAAAACAGCCCTTAAAATAAATTAAAAGTTGGACACATAATGTACAAGCCTATACTATATATACACACAAATAAGATTTTTAACGAAGTCAAAGTTTTAACGATGCTATATACAATAGATAATTGCACCGCCTTTCCTTAATTAAAGTTTAACCTTATTTTTAGCATACAACATATTTTTTCAATTTATCCTTTCGTGTTTTTGTTTTATAAATATTTACAAAAGTTCGCCGGTTTTATAATATAAGTTTTGTCGGATTAACATCCAGAAGGTTTGTTAAAAAATCCGACATGACCGAGCAAAATTAAACGATATTCGTTCTCCCTTCGTCTTTTTGTTATTCCGTAAAAAACTCGATTTGTAATTTGTAATCTTTAGGGTGTCGAAAAGCACCATCCGAAAACGTAATCATCGTAGCCATAGTGTAGCGGAACGTTAGACCGTAATCGATTTAAAGGATTAATAAAGTAATCGTTGGATTTACGTTAACCGGGGCGCGGCGATAAAATAGCTGTAAACGGCAAATCGCGTGCGCAATTATCGAGTATCCGAACCACGTAATAAAAACGATTCAACGTTTTAATTTACGCACCTTTCGTCCGAAGCTGTGTGAATTATCGTATAGCTCGATACGCGAAAACTAAACCGAAATCGCGATAACGCGTTAATTTCTGTCTCGGAAGTACAGATAAATTTTCATAAAGGGTTTTCCCTTTTTTTTTAACATGTATATATATCATTTCATTCGAAGCTCAAAACCAATATCGAAATCGGTTTTGAATACCGTCGAAAATCGAAATCATAAGCTAATTTGATATTGAAAAAAAAAACAGTATTCAAGTTTAAAGTTTGACAACAATAAATATCGATAATCAAATTCAAAACTATTATCGAAAAATTGGTAAACCGAAATAAAATTGAAATCTTAATCATCGTAAACGGAAACAAATAATTTAAAAACCGATAAGTAAATTCGTTATAAATCAAAAAAAATCGTTGGTTTTCGGTGCTGGTGTAGGTAGGTAATATGATCGACGTACAAAAGTAGTTTTCACGTTCCGTACCATTTCCATTCGTATTTCACTGTATGTTTAAAAAAGTATATTTTCCGTTTTCGGTTGAATAAATTTAATTACACGCGAAACGTTCCGACGGAATAATGAATCTTAACCAAAAAATTTAACGATAAAAACGATATTAGAGACTGGATGTACAAACACGAAATCCGATCTTCAATATCGGAAAAATGAAATCGGTTAATGAAATTCGAAAACCAAAACCTAATATCTTTCGGTTAGATTGCCGTGCCGTAAATAAAAATCAATAGTCGATATTGAAATAATTTAATTCGATATCCGGCGTTAATTTAATTATCCGGTTTTTTTTTTTAATTCTCCTTTGTCGGAATGTGAACAAACGGCGCAGAGAAGCAACCAAAGTGTTCGAAAATCACGAAGCCCGTTACTAAGGTACGTTTGCTTTTATACGCCCCATAGCGTTCAAACCCTCGTTATAAATCGCCTTCACGGACACTTAACTCCTGCAAAAATATTGCACTTTTTGGTGGCAGATTTCAGCCAATCGACGCATCGAAGATATACGTAACACACGTTTAGGGCAAATTATATATTATTACGGTTTTTAATAAAATATCAAAACATAAGAATATTCAATCGCGTTTTCGTTTAAATATATACACAACGATTATATTAATGTAAAATAATGTTTCTGAATAATGTAACTAATTTTCGAATTTCCAAACATTCTTTCGAATATATATGGAATATTTAAATAATTATGTCTTTTATTAACCTGAAACAAAGGTCGATAAATCCGAATCATCTGTCAAAATTAAATTGTGTTTAATCCAAATTATCGTAATTTTTGTCTAATTGTTACAGTCCTAAATCGTCGTGCCACCTGTTGAAATTATCAAACGATTTCGTGCTATTTGTACGTGCACGATGATGTATGTATACACTCAAGTAATTATAACACGCGTCTGTGTAAATTCTAAAAATAACTTGCAAATATACCTTAAAAAATGTGTTTCGCAGTATTTATGTATTATCAATCGTTTAAATATTTACATTTATACGACATATTCTTTATTATGATTTATTTAAACCATTTTTATGATTTTCTAAAATTTATACAGGAATGATAAATGAATTTTTTTATAATTTCGATAGTTCTCTAAGCGTTCAACGCGTGTATCAATTATTGAAACTAATTTAACAAATTATCCGGATTATCACCGACCTATTTGTTTAGAGAATACAACACAATAATCAAATTTGTCAATATTGCCTTATTACGAAATTAATTTTGAAAAATTTACGGCGACCATTGACGAAAAATTAAACGAAACTAACAACAATTGTTTATGATGGTGTTCCAAGTGTTCGTCGGTTCGACTCATGCATTCATTTTTAAAACTCGCTACATTCGAAGTGGTCACACTGAAATGTCCAATATACCTGTTTCCTATCCTCGTGGGTACAACGATTGATGTTGTCCACTAGGGTTTTTGATTTCTTCGATTATGTGGCGTATTTTCGTCTAAAATAAAACGATGTTTTGGATAGCCCGACGACGGGATTAGACGTGAGATATTGGCGTTTAAAACAAAAGGCCTCGACGATTTCAACCATCGTCGCTACGTACTTTTCCAGTCCCTTCTTAGGCGCACTCGGATGACGTGTCTCCTAAGAGGGCAGCGTTGTACGACGTATTATTATACTTACGCCGAAACTATATAAAAACACGCGCTGTTCGAATCCCAAAGAGCTTCGTCGCGCAATTAATCTCGCCCCCGACAATCGGCTGTCGACGATGACGTTTAAGTACTCGTGTATATATATATATATATATAATATACTGAATGTAAACTTACGCGCGCGCAAATATCGTATATTTGTGTATACGCAGTCGGGCGAAAGGTAAAAGCGTTTTTAATCGTATACGCGGCGGTTAAGGTCCTAACAAAACAACGGTGCGTCGTTCAAATATTTATACGAAGCAAACAATGCGGAAAGAAAAACAGTAAAGCTCTTTCTCGTCACCGCTACATTTCATTTACTCCTCTCCCGTCTTCCTTTTTTGTTCTTTAATTAATTACTGCACGTACGCGTACACACGCGTGTCGCGATGTCGTCAACGGTCGTCACCGTCCCGTCGCACACCTGTGAATGAATGTCTCGAGGTAACGCGTGTTGTGTACGTACAACTTGATTTTCCGTATTTTTCTTTCCCTCGTCCCCAGCGTCAGTTTTACACGATAACCGCGAACACTCCGTTTTTCAGTATTCCAACCACGGTCGTGGTTACATACCTATATCGTCCGTGCCGCTGTCTTACGTTTGTTACCAGATTCCTAACGGCACGCTCAAAATAAGTGTAGTATTATTTACTCGATTCGCTCCGCGTATGCGTAATACATTGTTCAACTCTTTAACGCGAATCAAAAGCACATTCGCGAGATTTTATCGATACGCAATACAATAAATTGGGCTTCGTTTAATTACCCGGCTCTCTATAGGCTTATTTTTTTACTAACGAAAACGAGCGTAAATAAATCCAAACTCGTAGATTTGTGTACGCGCGTGTTACTCACGAGCACACGTATAACCGAAAATTCCTGTAGTACGTTCAAAATACATTCGTCGTTTACACGTCGTACGCGTGATAATTTCGTATGGCCAGACGAATATTCGCGGCGCTCGAAACAAAAGGTGTTTTGCGAAATTCCGTAAGAACGCGTAACCTCGTAACGGTTTTAGGTAGAATCCGCGAACGATTTTTACTTGCTCGATATGTAATGACGTCCTGTAGCTTTATGAATTATCGACGGGTCTTGTTTTCATACGTGCAACGCGATTTTACCGAAACACCGAAATAGCACTCTCGTTCGTAACATTCGTATCACGGTCGTACATAATAATGTTTTGTTTAAATATTACTCCGCTTGTGGTTATCGTTTTATCGGTACGCCGCTATATTTTCTACCGAGATCCTAACCATGTTTTCACTATGCGTATATAGTGAAGTGTTTTGTCTACACGAATGGTAAAAATGAACAATATTAGGAACGTATCGAAGAGAATATTAACGTTATAAAACTTATTTTGAAATAGTGTTTGGGATTTCGAAACCATACTAGGGCAATTTGAAAACGTGTCGAACGACCGAAACAGGCTTTAAATGTTTTCGAATCGTAAACGAGCGGAATTTCTTCGCAATACCTACGAACGTCACACTTTGCGCGTCTGTATTATTATTATAACAGACCATCGGAATAGGAATTACATCGCGGCAGTTTGCGTTGTGTACGTTTTTTTTTTTATTTACGTTCTCTCGGAAAACGGTTCGGCGCGCGCGCGTCGTACAGATTTGCATTAATCGCGTGGGGCCGATGGCAGCCAACAGTAATGGGACCGTTTAAAAGGGTTATTACGAACGGGGTTCGATGACGGTACGACGTGTACAAAGGGTCGTACAAAGGGTTGCGGAGAATGCGACGCTCGTTCACATTTACATATTGCCAGGCGCGTATGTTTCGGCCTTAACGTACCCACACTTGCACGTAACGGAAGCGTATGCACGAGCACGTGAAGCCTTCGTCGTAGAACGTTTCTATTTCGTACGCGCGCTGGTCTGCTACCGTAGTCGAATATATAAACGAAATTCGCCAATCGATATCGGGGCTAAGTTCGAGCCTTTGATAGTTTTGTTTATAAAGATACCGGGCGGGGGGAGAGGGGGTGTGGACGGCAAATTAATTATTTTTACGAATTTCGTTCGTTCCACGTAATCCCCCGAACGTCACTAAGTAGCCATTTTTTATATTTTTTGCGAAGCGAAATACATACGTTTTGAACGGTTCGTTTTGTTGTACGTCAAATAATGACGTGTGAAATTGCGAGGGAAACCGCCACACAATTTGCGGCCGTATCCGCCGGCGTTTTCGCGCGAAATTAAAATTACGTTTGACCGGTTGACACACGGCCGTGTGAAACAAGGCCGATTAAATATTTAGCGATCTGTTTCCTCCGCACTATGGGTGTTCGATGGACAGTGTTACGGTATTATATTATAGTATCGATACGAACACGTATTCTAAAATTAACCGTTAAACTGTACAAGGTTTAACGACGAATTAAATTAATATACTTTACACGCGTAATTATTTCGACTAGAATTACACGTCGTCTATTTTGTCTGTACCTATATTTTCTATCGATTTTGACGAAAATTCGTTATTTAATTAGTAACAATTCTAACATTATTTTTTACTCGCGGGTGCTTTTTTTTGTGGACAAGCCGACACGATTCGGACGCTCGTGACTCTAATTTGCTATCATAATCCGTATCAGTTTCTTTTTTACGACGAACACGTGTACGCACTCTGTACGTAAAACGTGAACATCGCCGAGTCGTCCGGAATCGTAATTTTTTATTTATTATTATCGTTTCCGGAGGTTTGACGTAAATACAGCCGCACGATTAAGACGGTTTAATACGAATATTTCTTTTTAATATTACGCATATTAGGGCCGCCCCAGGTCGTTTTCGGATTGTCAAGGTAAACGCTCGTTACTTGTACGTAAATTCAACGGGTTTGCGCTCTTGCGGGTAGTATCAAAGAATTTTCGATACACTCGGTTCGCGGTGGTGTAGCAGTGTGCGTTTGACTCGTTTCCTATGTCAGAACGCGTTTTACGAGCTCCACACATATTATATTATTATAGTCGTCAAGAGCAGGAACAGGAGGGTATATAAAGTAATAACACGTATTAAACGAAGGAGTGCACAGACGCGCGTTCGCGAAAATTTATATTGTAAATGCTTTCGACACTGCGTCATAAAACAAATTTGAAAGCGGATGACGATGAGCACTTAAAATGAAAAAAAAAAAATACAAAAGATCAATAAAAAAAGCGAGCGTAATTTGGGTGGCTTTTAAGCGAAATAAGCTAAATATCTTTTGCCTACCGGTGATGGGATTTGGTTAATAAAAGTTTCAATTTTCCGACAAAAAAAAAAATAAAAAACTCGAAACCGAGGTGCCGAACTGCTCGAACGGAAATAATAAAACAATGCTTTATAGTGAAAAAAAAGTTAAGATTCGCTTTTATTCTTATTGTTATACTGTTTTCGGTGAAAAATGTATCGAGAAAGTTGCGCGTGAATCGCTCATTCGGGCGCGCTAGGTGGGCGTTATCGGCATCCGTAATTTTTGTTATTTCGCGAAACTCCATTGTTTGAAGGTATACATGCCATACGCGCCGGCGAAAGAGGACGCGAGGCCGGTCGTTTTAATTGTATTTATCTGTCCGCGACACTTTTAAATAACGGAAGAAAAAAAATCGTTTCCCAAACTATTGTCCGGGAAAATCCATAATGCCGCCACGCCGGGTGGGAATGCGCGGGAAAAAAATAGAAGGGCGTATTTTCTTTTGACTAAATGTGTAAAACTTTGACGAGGTAAAACCATCGAGATTAATGAACGAAGCGTCGGGCTCGCCCTGTCGTTGTCATCTGGAACGGGAATTTAAAAAATTGTTTTCCGACCGTTCTCGAGGACGAGCGATATTTAAAAAAAAGACTTTTCAAAACCCCGACAACAGTCGTCCGCCGACGTTTAAAAACATTCGTCGAAAAATAGTTTACGCGTTATTTTACTGATCGGTGGAGCGCAGCACTTTGTTAACGTTTGATTTCGCACCATTATAACATATATATATAAGATAACATCGAACCCCGGAGAGATCATTAGCGCAATTTTAAAATTAAAAATGTCGACAAATCGATTTTAATATAGTTCGTATTGTAATGATGAAAAAAATAATATATCTTTAAAAGAATGTATATTTT
Source organism: Geopemphigus sp. TES_GeoC_2020 (assembly GCA_025469175.1). NCBI lineage: Eukaryota > Metazoa > Arthropoda > Insecta > Hemiptera > Aphididae > Geopemphigus > Geopemphigus sp. TES_GeoC_2020. The sequence goes on from JAIPRN010000624.1 coordinate 42,947, forward strand.
TAAATAAATTACGAAAAATTTTAATCGTTTAAACGGGTGTATTTAAAATATTGAAAATAAACGAGATTGTTAGTTTTCTTCGGTTATTACCATCATCTTGTTAACAGAAGGAAAATTTCAGGATTATGAGTTAGAGGATGGCTAGGAAATGTAAGATTTCATACAAACTAAAAAAGGGAGACATTTTAAAATCTTACCTGTGCATTCGATTTACTCGATACGTAAATTGTTCGTTCAGCCCGAGACGCGTCTTTTTAAATTAATTCGGTCGTATATATATATAATACGTTCAAATAGAAAAATATGTAAAATTTAAAATAAAAAAAATTATAAACAGTCCAATTGACGCTTAAGTTGATAACGATGGCGACGGCATTAGGTATGCGAAAGTATTTAACGCTATTTCGATTTTCGGTAGTAGAGACGATATATCCCTCGTAAGTATCGAAAGATTGGATAAGTCTTTCGCCAAAGCAATGTAGTCACACTGTACGTGTTCCTGAACTAAAGTCTTTTTCGCGTCTAAGACGAGATGATTTTTACGTGAGCGTAAGGAAACTATCGGGTAGATGGAAAAAATCGTGATATATAACGTACCAACCATTTATCTAATCTTTTATTATAGATACAATTTTCTGCCGGAAAATGAGGTTAACCTACAAAATTGAAGTTTTCGCACTATAGGGAACAGTATTCGCAGACAAAGAGTAACTCGAACGATATTTACAACGAAATTTACTTAAGTATAAAGTACCGAGCCAAAGTTTACGTATAATTTTAGCAACGGACTTGCATTTTTAATTCGAATGGAAACTGTCGGTAGGTTTTAATTTTAATAAGTCGCATTAAGAAAGACGTATGGTACACTTAGGCGTGACAAATACGTATAGCTCAATGCTGCAACGGAAATATTGTCACGTCGATTGGAACCAGTAAAGTTTTCACTACTGTTCATCCGAACAAATCCTTCTAGCTTAATCTATTATACGTTACGTTGTGTACGTAATTGTTCCGAAAAAATTGTATTCCAAATGGCGGGCCGACTGGCGAGCACTCGGGAAACGGGAAGTGATTAACGAGTTTCCTGATAAACATACAACGTATTGTGGGAGCGTTTGTTGTCGATATGTGCTTTTGGTAAACGACTAATAATACCGTATGTTCAATTCGCACGGTGTCCGCGTATTTCCAAATTAAACAAATTGATATTCGCTCACGACATTTTCGAGACGGAAGTATTTATATGTTTACAATGAACTAATTTTTCGCGTATATATCCATCGCGGATAAAGCGTTATTTGAAATTGTCACGATATACCACGGTTTTTAAACTGAACGAATTTTCCGCGGGGGCTCGGTAAAAATATTCGAACTACGGTAAATGCAAAACGTTGGGAAATCTCCTTTAACGAATAATCCGGGACGTCAACGCGAATAAAAACGATTAGTACGAAACGGATATGAAAATGGTGGTCACGGCTATTGTTCTTGTATACAGAAACCAAACGAATGGAAAGTCAATGTCTTTACCGCTCTGTTGGTTAAAATCCGAGCGCGTTGCCCTGTACACGGCGCGCATCCGAAGCGGTTGCAACAAATGGTGTACGGACGGGCGTTTGAACACGTTCGGTTAGCGCGTTCGCCGAATTGTTTCGCGTACACCTGTATAGTTCGAAGGAACCGACGTCAAGCGCGTGTACCGGACGGGTCACGAGTTCTAGTTAAAACTTGACCGGTCGGTCGCGTCAAGGGTGTTTGTGTAAAGTCGGAGTGTGAAGGGCAGAACCGCGAGTGCAGTCGAAGAGGCCGCGGGGTCGTATTTCCGAGCGATATGGCTGTTTGCAAAGATTTAGTTTGTTCGAGTTTTAATGTCGCCCGACCATAAAATACTGTTCTGATTAAGAATCTTGGTCTCTCTCTGTACCACTCTACCTCGATACCATTTTCTCGTTATTTTTCACGTTCGCTCTCTCATTCTCACTTCGTTGTACGCGCGTAGCGTTGCAATTTTCGCGCGCAGTGACCAACGGCCGCTGCGATACAGTGGTCGAGGTGTCGGTAAAGAAAACGGGACGATTGGCGATATAAAAGACGATGGCCGACGAAATGAGAAAAAGAAAAGAAATACGTAACTTTTATCGAAAAACTTTCGGCGGCCCGGCGTCGTTTAAATAGAAAATTCGACTCGCGACCGTACAAATTTTGTAACGAAATTGCGGAAAACACCCGAACTCTCCACGCAACGTTCTTTTATGACATTATACTATTACGAATATATATATATTCGATTACGTTTGTTAATTATTCTACGTCATTGCACGACTACGTATAGTATTGCGATTATTCGTATACATTTCCTATATATATGGCGTTAATTAGTTGTTTTACATCAATATATATTCGTATGTTATTTATAACTATAACAACTAACACAAGAACCGAACGTCATTGCAGGCGTTGTATAATACCCGACTTTGGATTATAAAAAGTTTACGGTTGATCGTAAAATTAGCGTGTAAATTGAACGTTTGATTTTGATGGGATCCACTTGTTGTTATTGTAAGCCTTTAGTCGTTTTTCTTAAATGCGATTGTCATTATAAAACCGGGGAAAATTACAATTTGTCCTTTTTGTTCCCGATTTCGATTAGCCGTGGTCTCCGTTATATTTAAAACTTATATTTGATTGTATATTTATTACAGTTTCGACGCTAACGAATTCGAATTTCAATTTTGAAATTGGCTTGAATTTCGGTTCCTGTTTTGTAAGCTATGTAAATACGTATATCGTTTTTGAATACGTACGGTCTTATACAAATATACTGTCACCCAGTTCGAAATTTGATAAGAATTTTCGTCGGCGCTGAAAATCGTCTAACCGACATCACGTCGTATACGATTGTCAACGTTATCGTTTTGAAAAACCGTTAATAGAATTAAAACGCGAACGAATTTCCCGTTTTTTACATTGTGGATAATCTAGTCGACAAACGGAGATAACAGTCCGGGCGACTGGGTGCGATGGTGAAGTGTACTCGGCGAGAAATCGTTAATAAGAAAGAGCCTTTTGCTAAATGAATGAATATTTATACGTAATATAATCTGGCACACGCAGACATATATATATATATATATATATATTATTTTGCCTTTAACGCTGACAAAGCCGTGCGACGCGCCCGCAGACGTCGGCGACGGCGGCAACGGCGGCCGCTCATTAATCTTATTCGGAAGATTTATAGAGATCCTCCTCCCTCAGTTACTTCATTAAATGTCGTGTATGGCTATATAATAAATAAATAAATATATATATATATATATATATATACATACATAAAGGAAATTCTTGTTCGTAAAAGTTGTTTCGGAAGAATATTAAGGTCATATAAGGACCGCTATCGCCGCCGCCGCCGTCGGTGGCGAACAACTACGACGTCCGTGGGCTGGGAAAATTCCGACAAATTTCGAAGAAAACTTAACGTCTATCGGACGTCACGAGTTTTCTATGATAATTAATACGGCAGACCGACCAATTCGAACGCGTCCGGCTATCGTTCGTTGCGTGTTCGAACGGTTTGATAATCGTAGGCGACACCCAGACGTGAATGGTTTTTCCTTATGCGATTCGCCAGAGATTTCGTAACCATTGATTATAGTCGTGACGGAGACCTTTTAACCCGTTATACAATACGAGTCCGCGTAGACGATAATTATTGTTTTTGGGTAGGTTGACGTTTTTTTTTTTTTTTTTGAAATCATACTCGTGTTCATTATATTTTAATAATTCGGTGTCGTTCGTGGTTTTCTTTCTCGTTCACAATACACAACAAATAAATAGTCTAAACGTAAAATAAAGATCCGTGGATAACTCGATATTAAACGAGCATTAAGTTTCTTATAATTAAATCGTCGCGATATTTGTTCAAACGTTTATAAACAAAATACCTACAACGGCGGTTTTATTTTTAATTATTATCTTTTCAACAGAATAACGAAGCGGTTTTTACCGGATATATTTAGAATATACCGCGTGAAAGTTTCGAGTAAATATTGAATTCAGATTTAGCTTCAAATACAATAAATAAAAAGTTTTAAAAGAAAAAGTCGTTAGGGCAGATTGTCATTTGTGATATACTACGATGATAAACATCGAAATTTCAAGACGAAACAAGTATAGCGCATATACTATGTTCTAACTTTATTTGAACGTTTTAATTTATAAAATGTTCACGACGTACCACATTTTTAAGAGAAAAACGGAAAAGTTTTAATTGGATTTAACAAAAAAATGTAATTTCGATCGCGATTTTCTGTTTAGAAATGAGACGCGTAAAACGATGGTTGCCGTTCATATCGATAACGACTCGTTTAAAAAGTCTTTAAAAATCAATCGTTAAACCAGGAAGATTATATTGGGGATTCGAAAATAAAACCGTCCTGCTTACAAACTAGATAAGTTATACAAATCCGGATCCATTTTATTTCAGTTTATTGAAACTTTTATTCGCGTATATTCCGACTAAATTTGCATATTATTTGAGAATTCGAGGGAAATAACGAAACGTTAAATTCCACCGAACTGTCATCTTAAACGCCTCTATAAATATTAAAGAAATTTAATAAAATTATAGTCTCGTGTTTACGCAATAACGAAATTCCACGCCAGTATATATATATATATTTCATAAGTGAAGTATATACCGTTCGTAATATATTCTGCGTTTGATTTGGTTTACACAACATAAAATGTACATTATACTTAATAAATACGTGACGCGAGCGCGTATGTGTGTGTGCATTTACTATATAACGTAATATGTATTAAACACCGACGTTGTAATACGACGCGATGTACAAATTAATTAAAATAACTCGGTTAGTGTTGCCGAGTACGGGTAACGCAGGCAGGATTTCGTTCATTCACGTTCGGTACACGAACGTCGGTTAGTTTATAATTATACTTTTGTGCGTACCGTCGATTTCGTTTCGACATAGTTGCCTTCCCGATAGTTTATTTGGAATTTCCCCCGCCGTTCAGACGAGTACATTAAACACCATGTACGTACAAGTACATCGAACCATTTTAACGAGTAGACACACACACAAAGACCGGGTCCAGATTGAGAATATTATTTGCGCGGAGAAACGTTAAAGCGGTACGGGTGACGAATGTCACAAAGGTCCCTCCCGAACGAGTGGTACCTAATCGGAACCGACCGAAAAAAAGACGACGAACACGGTGTGTTACTCATTTGGATTGTACGAGCAGGATGATCGTAGGTAATTTCAAACGATCTTCCTCCGCTTGTTTCGATAATGTCGTTCCGTCATTATGTTTATCGGATTTTAGTTCTTGACGAAAGCTAGTTCCTGAATACCGTGGATGCTTCGCCTTATCTAATTTTTGGTCACACATTTTTATGGCGTACAATTTCCCTATTTAAGGATTCAAACGCCGGTGTTTCTTTTTTAAAACTTAAATTCGTCCTAAATCTCCGTTTACCCTTTTGCCCACTTCCTCCGGCTAACGCGAATGTGGTATTCGACGAGTTTTTCTTCGAAATACGCGTAAATTAAATTTAGTGGTATACTTGCGGTTCCGCATCTAAAAGTCCTTCGATATATTTTTATATTCCAAATCTTTTCAATAAATTTCCAAACAATAATCCTCTATAAGCTTCCGTTTTACCGTTTAATATTATTCCAAAAGTCGTCTCCGTAAAATTACACTTTTTTCTAGTGTCGTCCACATAGGGTATGATTATGAACCGTGTTTCTTCTCCTTAAAATCTTCTCCCGCAACGTTTCCCGTGTCTTACCTCATTTTTAATTATTTCGGATCATTTTACATTTATTCGACTAAGATTTATTAATTAAATTTTACCTAGTTTTGTAAATATTATTGGTTATGAATTTACCGACGTTTCCTTAACATATTAGGTTTATTATTTCCTCCGCAATTAAAACTTCTCGCCGTTATTTAATTCCTCGCCTAAAGACATAATTTTCTAAATGTTGGTATAATCGAGAGATAAATTACTGGTTTCTATCGACTCCTATTATCGCTTTATATCTTTCTTTATTTCCCCTTCGCTTCGGTTTCATAATCTTTCTATTTCTTGTATACCAAAATCGTTTGATTTTATTATTTCCGTTTAAGTCATTGTTGTCTCCTGACCATTTTATCTTATTTAAGTGGTTCTCCTCACTTTTCCCTCTACGATGTTCTCAGAAATGTGACACTTCTCGTCATCTTTTTGTTTTGTTCATTTATTTAAACGAAGGAAACTCGTTAAATATTTCGTATCCTTTAAAATTCTCTTCGTTTCTCTATTTTCGTTTCATTTTTACGAAATCTCAATTACCGTTAATAATTCTTCCCTTTCTAGATAGTTTTTTATAATATACCTAGTTGTTATTTTATTCGTATATATTTAATAACGACTAATATATAACCGTATTTATGTAATATTATATTTATTTATTTTTTTATTTTTAATCTAACTTTGTATTTTTATATTAGACGTATGAGATTTTTCACACGTAAGAACAAATATTTTTGGTAATAGTCTATGCAATCGTACCACTACTACGCGTGGTTAGACATCGACGACCGTGGACAACTCATTTTCCGAAAATAAATTGCGAATGTCTGACCGATGTTCATATCGCCCGTCGACAATATGACGTAAATATGGGAGCGTATGTGTGTTTATGTATGTGTTCTGACACTGACCGGAGGGAAAAAAAAGTAAGACGTTTCGTATCTAACTTTAGGAGAAATATAGGTAATTACGAGAGCATAGAATCCATCGGATGTATTCGTTCAAAATACTAACGCTGTAAATAGTAGCGGAAAACCCGACTAGTCACCAATTCGCGCGCTGGCGGCTGGGTGCGTAACTCTTGATTAAGATTTGTAATATGTTTTACGATAAGCAAACGAGAAGTTTGCTAACCACGACGCAATTAAAAAAGAAACTGGCAAGAGTAGAATTGGAAATAGTTTAAGAGCTCCGAGATTTATAAATGCGGTTTATTTATATAAGTTATCGCGAAAACTGTTTTTTGTGTACGACATTTGATAGATAAGTAACTGGTAATGGAAAATTGTTTGAAATTAAATATACCTCGGAATAAGAGTAATGACCGAAGAAGAAGTATACGCCGAGAAATAAATTGCGCTATGGAAAAGAAATAAAAACGAAAAAATAATTGGAATTCGTTGTACATAAAAAAACTTAATACAGTAATATTAGCTCGTGACTGTATACGCATTTAGAAGTATATGACAATGATAACGGTTTGGAGTAGTAAACCATTATAAAAAAAAGATAAGTTTTTGGAACGTAATTTGTTTACGAAACTTAAATTTTTTTAATTAAAACGAAGTTCACGTTAACTTTTAACTCATTAATGAATAACATTGATAAAAGCAACAAATACGAGATTATTGTCATTCGCTATTTTTATAATCGCTTCCACGCGAATGATTTGTTTTCGTATCTCATCGTAATTTTATTATTGAATCGTTTTCGTAACATAAATTAATGTTGAAGCTGAACAGCACTTATATAATATACCTACAATTTATAAGCTTATATTTTCCCGTGTTGTCAAAAAGATGGATTCTTATCTATGAGATATATATATATAGTCTATGATTTGTATGGGAATTAAAATCATATTTTTACTATATATAAAGAGAACTTCAATTATATTTAGAAAGTATTATTTCATAAACTGAATGTTTCATTTTAGAAATTTCTAATTATACAACCTATTAATATATTGTAATGGAAATTTGACGTTTATAATTTGTTTACAGGGTATTTTTTTTTTAGTAAAATTGTACGAGGTTAAATTATTTCGTTCGCGATATAAATTATTGAAAAATTATACACCTCTATTTAAATTAAAACGGAAAATGCCATATTATTACTGCTATAAAATTATCTTGTTTCGACATTATTTCTTATGAAAATAACACAATAGTGTATATTTTTAGAATTTGAAAATATGTATATTAAATTACACGGGGAAATAAATGAAATAAAAATGACAATTCTTTCTGATTCTATAAATATTTAGGTCAGTATATCTTTGTACACATATATATATATATTACGATGTCTAAAAATCACCACCAACACGTTTTATAATAATATTTTCCGAGGGCCTACGGAATAATATTTTCAAAAAACGGATTGTTTCATTTTTTTTTCGTCGTAAAATGCACTTCAAAGAGCATTTATCTATACTCGAATAATAGTTTACGTTTTGAAGTGGGGTAGAAAAGGCTTTTGATTGTAGGCTTGTATCGTAGGCAAAAGTTGTGCGCGCGTTCACGACAGAACGTCACGTGAAAATGATAACAGTTCTATATGTCATAATTGGAAATTTTCGGAAACCTCGTTATAGAATTTATCGTGTACGGAAGTCTAGGAGCAGAACGTTCTAACTTGATCTATAGCGAACATTTTCGTGTATCCGTGGCGTGTCGCGTTTCATTTGGTTTTCTGATTTTTTTAATTTAGTGTTCGTCGTGTTGGTGTGTATTTTTTAATTTCGTTCTTTCTTTTTCGCTTCTTTCAAACATTTAAGCATTGTCTATGTTTTCTTTCTGTTCTATTTTTACGCTGCTTACGAGTGTTGTTTGGTTCACTGTTCCGGTCGTATTATTTTCGATTATTTTTTTAATTTGTATCGGATTGTCGGACAATTTATTGCACACTGTTTTCTCCCTTCCAATAGTTTCAAATTATCAAACGATTAATTATATTAATTTGTAACGTGAAATACAGTTCACTTAATTATTAAAAACAACGGTGTACTGGAATTATTTTACGTTCAGTTTTGGGAATACGGAACGGTCATCTTTCGCTAATATTATCAAATGAGAAGTCCGTTTATAAAGAATTCGAAAATTTATATTTATATTTTATATTCCCGATAGTTTAATATGTCCAATTATCGTCTTAAATTATAGAAATAATTTTAAACTGTTAAATTTAACGAATTTCAATTGCATTTTGTACTTTTAAAAAGTTATAAAAATATGGTCAGAATTTTAATCATCTGGATTTAAAATTTCGTTTAAAATGACAATTATATTTAACAGTTTTCGACAGAGGGAATATGTTTTTGTAATTGGTTAAAATTGAATACTCGATTAAAGATATAATTGTCTATATAAATTTTAATATTCGTACAATTCGATTTAATTATAGCGCTTATATAATGTGAGTTTAGAATTACATTCAATACATACAAACGTTGTAATTGCGTATATAAAAAATCGATATATTATATAGAAATTGAATGGAGCCAGTAATTCGAATATCTGTGTTCCATTATACATACTGATAATAACAACTGAATATCATCACTTAAAATCGTTTTCAAATAAAACGATTCGTTATTGATTACGAATTTATTATAATAACACAACACTTACATATCTATCGAAACGTTACGAAAATATATTGCGTACAAATTTACGTATTAATATTAAATATTGGTTAAATTTTATTATTAATTACGATCGATATATTTTAACAACGTTAATACAAACGAAATTAGTTTATCGTATAAAAATGACTTTAATTTTTCATTCTCCAGCGACGAGTAGTGTAATCCGATTTAATAGTTGTGGTTTCGTCGAGAGAGATTGTCACTTGGAGTTGATAAGGGGTGTGGGGGGGAAGGAATTAGCATTATTATCGCACGATTTATCACGGGTTTCGCTGTCTGTTCCCGCCGTGTCCCTTGTGGCGCTTGCCCGTCGTGGATCGAAAGAGGATATATAAATTTGGGCGTTTTGCGCCGTTATCCCGGCCGTCCGAGGGACGACGCGTAGACGGAATAACTGGCGGCGAACTGTATAAACTATCCAATACCAGTTGCCCGCGAACGGAGATGGTGACGACCTCTCGGCTCTTGCCGTCGTTGTATACGCGCTAGCAAGAACGTTACGTCGCCTTTCTTGGCGGACTTTAAGACCCTTCTGGCTTGCGCAAAACTTCTCGACCGAATCAAGATTAATGAGCACCGGGAGAATTATTGTACGATCCGGCGCTCCCTTGGAAATTAAGTCGGGAACGCGCGTGTGCGACGACGGCCGTTACTAATTCGTGGGTCGCCCGATCAATCGCCCGAGGAAACAACGTGAAAACGGATACGTTTAATTTGCGCAGGCGCGTGACGAAAAATCGGGGGGCACTCAAACCGCCAGAAATTTCGACGACACGTGTTATACCACACGCGCGAAAACATTATTCGTCGTCCGATATTAACACGAACAATATTTAATACGTAACGGCGGACAAAGCGACAATTCAGTACAACTCGTGTGTCCCAAGACGTGTTGTACACGGTTAGTATGTCCATCGATAGTACTAAATAGTTCTACTTCATTTTTTGCTCGAATCATTTTCATTAGTATATATATATGTGTATGTGTTAGTGTATAGATACAACGCGCTTGTTGTAACGTTTAAAGTAAGTCGACGTCAAATGAATCGTTACTTTTAACACAAGCGGCTAACAAACGGGTTTCGAAATTATTTTTCAGGGAATAATTATCAATTTATGGAGACAAAGAATAAATTAAGATTTTAAACGCGTGTACTAGATAAATTTAAGTACAGAAATAGTGCTGATGTGTATCTCCAGCAGTAAAAAATGTTTTGTCGTTCTCATTCACCGGGAAAACGTTTTGCTTAAGACGACAATTATGCCGACTATTATAAGCAGAATAATTAGAAAAGGTGGGTTCCGAATTTTATACGTAATATAGGTATTATAACATCAGTATGCTGATAAGTCGGGGTAGGTCTCAAGTTCCTCTTTTTTTAGACCATATTCACATTTTATGTTTAAGAAATTAAAATAGTTATTATTTAAAACTCTTTGAATTTTCGTTTTCTACAAATTAAAACGGGTAGATATAATATAAATATATTAATTTTAACAAATTCGTATACATCTAGAATGAAAGAGAATGACAGATAGATATATAGACGGTGATAGATGAAGAGAGATGATTTGTTATATTACACGAATATAGCGCGATTGTATTGTGTACACATTTTTAATAGAATCGATAAAATTTTCTTATATACAATTGTGTACCTAAATTGGCACTTTAACACGGGAGCGTAATTTCAATACATAATATACTGTTAGAAAATCGTCTACTTGTTCAGGAGTATGTATCGCTAGAGTGAGCTCTGTAGTCCATCATCACACTTGACCTCAGCTTTTATACTTAAGTCGTAATTCCATGTTCTACCGTCGTTTATCTCAGTAATTTATTTAAGTACGCCGCTATAAAGAGACCAAATAATGCGCGTTAGACGGACCCGTTTCCAAAGTTAATTTCGATCCATTGTCCGCAGTTCCGAGCGCCAAATTTCAAGTTTTCTCATTATTCATGTTGATAGTCGTGAAGGTCGTTAATATTATTTTATTGCGTGTTGTACCATGTTGCACGTTTGTACCGATAAACAATTAAGTTTTCGGTAAAATTTCGAAAATAACAAAATGATTTACTTTAAAACTTGTAACTATATATGTATATATATATCGCGTCGATAAATAACTTTCGAAATATTTTTTAAAATTCTAAGACATAAAAACGGAAAAATAATTTCCTATAGTGAACTCACGGTAAATTATCTTGGCGTAATGACGCTAAGGATATAATTACAATTTTCATAGAGATATAAAATAAAAAAGTAATTATTAAAAACCAACCTCTTTAGCATATCGTACAGATAGTTGTTAATGGAACATATAAACAATATATTGTCACGTTCGTTAGAAATGTTACGCTCTCTTTACGATTAAAATTCCACAATACAAATCTTAAAATACTATTTTTCAAACGGATCCCCTCGCGTTTAGATAAACAATAAATACATTTTAAATATACGACAACAAGACGGCAGTATATTTCGTTATTATCATTCCGTCGTCTATCAATATAAAAGTCTTGTTTGCATACCTTGTTAATTTACGCGATACATTTTATTTTGCAGTAAAAACGCCGCGTTGCGTTATTAGACTAGTGTGTATATTTTTGTCTGGCCAATTTAATCAGCGTTTTCGTTTGGTTGTATTTGACCTAGTATAAAAACCGAAATAAAAAAAAAAAATAACTAGTCGAGCCCCAACGGTCCGTTTGGACTCGCGAGCGTTGTAAAATAAAAAAGAAACACGACATAAGTCTATATTGTTGTTGTTGTTTTTTTTCCTAACTCGCAAAGCCGACAAACAACATAGTTTTATGTGTCTTACAGTCCGCGAAAATCATTATCCCCCGGAGGTTGGCGACGAGCCGCAGGCTATACGAGAAAATACTTCGATGGCTAAAATCTATACAAACACACACACACACACATATATATATATATGTATAGATATACACACATAAATGTTTACGAACGTCTTTATCTGAATACCGAAATAACGGTCTGGAACTGTATTAGGATACAACCGGTTAATAACTCAAAAACTTTCTGTACATGGCGATACCGTTACTTAAATTTGTTAAAAATCTAATTTGAAAACTTTTTTCAACATTGGTAGCCTGAAGGTTCCCAACAAATTATAACTGTAATTCGTTTATTCTCGGGCCACTGAAATCTTGTCGCTATACTTCGATTTTTTTGTATAACCGTTTTTGCGCAAAATGTGTGTACTCGCCGGAGTACAAAACTGTCCGGTACGAAAAAAAGTCTGCGACAATGTTTAGGCATAATATGATTTTAAAAATAATTTCATTTTGGGAAACTGAATTTTAAAATACAATTTTAAATACAAGAAGGTTTTATGTGTTTGGCATCAAGAACAATAAATGGCCGACGTCCATACATATAATATATATATATATATATTTATTAGAAGTTCGACATAAAAGCTTTTATTTTATATGTAGTTTTATTAATATTCTAAATTGATTACGTTCAAATAAGTATTATTTTACCGATTTTCGCAAGAACGTCAGGATAGTTTTAATAAATTTAACGAACTTCACGAATGTATTTATATTTCAATTTTGAATCTAATAAGTTATTTTTTAAATTAAAATTAAATTTTGTTGTTGCCGAGTGTTAGTAGAATTATACCGAACATGGTTGACACCGTTATTATCCAAAAATGTAATTCGGGACATCAAAGTACAACCATAAAAATCGCGTTGATCTCCAACTTTGATAAAGATTTTCGCGCTTCTATTCGACGAACATAATTATAATATCGTAAAGTGCGTTGAGAACGGACGAATTAATTGTTAACGAGTAATTTACACCGCCACACCGCTGCCGGGAGTACATACTCCGTTTACTATTGTCGTCGGAAGCTCAAAGCGTTTGAAACGCTGGAATGCTTGTACATATATATTTGATATACATGTGTAATACTCAAGAAACTGTAGAAGTTTTAATAAGCTTGCATAATGCGTAGTTAAACTTCAAAGCGTGACGGTGAGAGGATCGACAAAATTTAATAAAATATCAAACTCAAACACGGTACACTTGTTCCCTATATGTGCCATATTCTTCTAAAATCCAACCCCATACACATACACCAAAGTACATACGCTGAGAGAATGTCACAATTTTAATTAATAATAATATTCTAAAATCGGGTTGAAATTACATAAGCTATACACACAGAATATATAAAATATTCATATATCTACATTATAACGCGTAGTGTTATAATATTTTGTTTGTTACCCTCGCGTCCTATAAACATTTGAACGATGTTAAAGTAGTTGGAATGTATAAACGTTGTCTCTCTCTCTCTCTATATATATATATATATATGTATGTATGTATATACACGAGGGCGGTTCAATAAGTATCCGTGTTTGACAACAGAAAGCGTTCCTAAGGAAAGTTGGTGTTATCATCGTGTGCTGCCATCTATCAAACGAGGGTAAAACAAATTTCAGACGGATTGATAGGTAAGTTTGGATTTGCCAGCCATTTGAGTAAGCCGTGTTTCATGATCTTCGCTAAGATGGAAAAAAAGCAGTATCGTTCGGTAATTCGCTTTTTGTTTTTGGATGGGAAAAAATGCGAGGAGATAAAAGCAACGTTGGGGACACTTCACCATCTATGGCTACAGTTAGATATTGGTTCAACGAATTTAAACGCGGGCGAACATTCGTTTTTGATGAGGAGCGACCAGGACGTCCGGCAGACGTGATTACCGAGGAAATCATTCAAAAAGTGCACGACATGATTCTGGCTGATCGACGAACGAACGTGCGTGAAGTAGCAGAGGCTATAAGTGTGTCGACCGGAACGGCAAATAATATTTTACGTGATAAGTTGGCGACGAAAAAATTGTCGGCCCGATGGGTGCCGCGATTGCTCATGGTGGACAACAAGCGGATGCGGCTGTTAACTTCGAAGCGGTGTTTGGAGCAATTTAAGCGAAATCCGAAGGAGTTTTCGCGTCGAGTTGTCACCGTTGATGAAACCTGGATTCATCATTACACACCAGAAACTAAGCAACAATCAAAACAATAGATTCCTCCCGGTGAATCTGCTCCAAAAAAGGCAAAGACGGTCCCATCGGCTGGAAAGTTCATGGCGACAATTTTTTGGGATACAAACGGCGTCATCCTCGTGGATTTTTTAGAAAAAGAAAGAACGATCACTAGACAATACTACAGTGAGTTATTGGACCGCTTCGACAAAAAATTGAAGGAGACTCGGCAGCATTTGGCGAAAAAAAGGTGCTGTTTCACCAGGGTAACGTACCAGCACATTCACCTTGAGTTGTCGCCGCCAAACTGCATGAATTGCTGCCTCACCCCACCCGTATTCACCCGATCTGGCTTCCTGCGACTTTTTCTTGTTCCCTAACATGAAGAAATGGCTAGCGGGAAAAAAATTTAACTCAAACGAGGAAGTCATCGCCAAGACAGAGGCGTATTTTGGAGAGTTCGACAAATCTTATTTTTTGGAGGGGTAAAAAAATGGCAGGAACGTCGGGAGAAATGTATCTTTTTTAAAGGGGATTAAGATAAAAAATAAAAAATAAATTTTTTCAAAAAATCGTGTCTTCATTTATAACACGGATACTTATTGAACCGCCTTGGATATATATGTATATATATATATATATAGAATAGGAACATCTAACGTAATTAACATCTTCCTGGTGTCGCTTCGACGATTTTCGGTATTGAACAACACGAATTTACAATCAGTACATGAACCTATACGTTCAATGAAAAACTTCCGTCGATCTAAATAAAAAATTAATATATATATATATATATATATATATGTATAAAAGGAAAATGTATTGGAAAGATTTAGAGTAATATTCAGAGTCAATCGAACGATTTGTATTATAGTTACATCGGCGGACTCGTAGAGCGCCGAAAACTATACGTTTCACCTCACTGATCATCGATATCGGATACTCAGATACAAAGTTGGCTAAACGAATGGGTTTTTTGTTGCTGGCCGAGCCTTAAATCAGAAAACGTATTACATTTCCGATAGCGTCGTTTGGAATTATCGTTAATTAACTGGAAATGGAGAAAACGGCGAGGCGATTGACATTTTATGTTTTTGGTCTAGTACCTTAATGCCCGATAATCGTCGAATGTATCATACATGCCACTGTAGTTCATAACGTCGAATTACTTTGAATTTGTCAACAGTTGCCCTTCTTAAATCGAGTCAACACTGGATTACGAACAGATAGTGATTAAAGTTTACGGAGATTTGTTTGATCCAAAATGTTATGGCCAAAAATACACGAGTATTTCGTAAAGAATAAAAAATCACGTTTTTTTATAAATCACGTTAGAGATCCTTTTTCGGTACATTTTTTTTTTTTATTGATTTTCATATCAATATAAACACACACGCTCTATTATAAACATGTTTCAAAGCAAATAAATCGAGCACATACGCGTGCAAGAGCGCAGCAACGGGAGAGCTATTATTGTTGTTATTTTTTTCCCTACAATATATGTGAGCAGATTTATGATAACACATTGCTCAAGTTGAAGTGCTCGCTATAATATAATAAGAGCCGTGTGTGCACAGATGTTTCGCGAGTACACAATTTTATTTGTACAACAAACCTTCTTGTTTCGCTTTTTTTTGGGATACACGACGATTATACATTGTTTTTCCTAACAACATGTTTACACGTATAATGAAAATGCGGTTTATCATCGACGCCACGACGTTCGTTGATGGCTAATTATGTTTTCCGGAAAAATAGCGCTTAATTAATAATTATTTCCGCACGCTCCTGATTATTTGGTAAACTAACTCGCTAAAAATTAAATTTTCTACTTCGTGCGAGTAAATAAGAAACAAAATATGTTATTGTTATCCTAAAAAAAAATTACGCTTATTTCGAAGATAAACCGCGAAGAGCCAGTGATTTATGATATCGTTAATATATTTATATTACGCGATTACAAATCTATAACAAGTTATTGTAATTAATAATAACTATTATTGTCCCGCGGCAATAAGTTATATTATTCTTAATATAACGTCCGTCGATTGATAATTTTGGGGCGATTCAAAGATATTAGATTCGATAATTATTGACATTCGGTAATTATTTTTGTCGTAGAATAATTAAAATAATCGGTATTCTGTTATTTTTTTTTACTAGTAATCGTATACACGGACGCCTTTTTAACTGTATTAATAATTATTAATGTTCCGAGCCATAAATTTGTTAGAAAAAACTCCTAGTTAACTCGTCGATTTTAATCGTCCAATTACAATACATAGTAATGTAGTATACTATAATAATTATATAATATAATATAGTAGGCACGTAAGAATGTTATATCGGGAAACAGAAATAATTATCTTATATTCAGATAACTATATGGTGAAATTATATTACCTATAACTTTGTCTTAATGGACGTACCATATTCTGCCATTATATTAATGTATACAGTTTTTGATTAAACAGCATAATCTTAATCTGTTTGTAGTATTCAAGATGTGAAACTAACACAGAATTTACGCTTTTAATCGATTTTTATGTATGTGCTTCGTTTGGGTAATCTGACGTATAATGGATTATCACGTTCTAAACATTTCTTCATAAAAAAAATACATTATACGTCCACAAAACTCTAAACTTTTAATATAAATGATTATTATTTTTACCGATCAAAGTTCGAATTAACGCACAATGATTTATCGCGATATTTTTAAAAAGTTTATAGTATTATACTACTCGAAACAATGTCTTAAGAAATCTATAGGCATACTCGATTAATTATAGATTAAAAGGAATATTAAAAACGTACTTAATATTATTAGGACAATTAAAGTCTTCCAGGTTTGAATTAAGGTAGTACAGATTCAAATTCCACGATATCTTTGGATTGTTTTTTTAATATCGTCGAACGATTAGTACAATTTAAAAATCACATTAAACTGTGTACTTTTTGGTCGCGTGATAAATCTCTGTCTACATTTGACGGAATAAAAACTTATAACCATAAAGTAATTTTGAACTCTAATCTGCAAATTATTTCTCTACTGGAATAAAATCTGACGTCATTTTACGTTAAATTGTTCAAACGTTATTTTTCGTTATCCGACGTTAACAAACTAAACTAAACGAATTCGTTTAATAGGAAATAATGCCTAACGATTTTATCCACAATATATAACCGTGCAACTTGAACGTTTATAATATTTTAAATAAAAACGTTACTATCGGTTATGGCCCACTGTCTACGTTATTAACATATTTTTAAAAGTCTGAAAGTATTTGAACGTCACCCGTCTGTAAATTTTAGGCGCGACAAATAACTGTTACGGAAATAACGCTGCGGCGACCCATAAACAGCTCACTAGGTATGTACTGTCGGCACGATAAATACACGGACGTCCCGGACAATTTTATTCACGTGGTTACTGTATATACTTATTAAAATGTATTCGCGTCTTAAATCAGGATGATCGTGTAATTAATAATCCGCACGATTGTTTCGCACAATTATTAATTATATTATTCGCGTGAACGACGCTTTTGTATTTAAATATTCGCTTTTACAATTCAAAACGACTCGTGATAATTGACTGAATGTTATTATGGCAGAGTTAACGGGGAAATAATGTTAACGTCATTTTCTGAGATAATTCGTTTTTGTTGTATGTTCTATTGTGTTATACTTTCCATTTAGAGGTACACTACTGCTTAATACTAAAGTAATCCAACTACATAAAAAAGTTCATATTTTCATGAGATTTCAGTTATAGGTTATATCATGCTGCTCGTTAAATAAGCGATATATTATTATTTTATTTAATTGTTATACTCGAACGTTATTTATTGTTTCATTGGTTCATGAATCGTGGAATCATATAAGATAAACGTAATATTCTATTAGAAATATTTAATAACGTTAATTTAATATAAAAATATTTAATTTCGTAGTAATAAAAGTCGGTACGAATTATAGACGGGAATAGGATCGCTAAATATGAATTGTATATATTTTTATGGACATTATATCGAAAATAAATCGATGGCGTTATTTGATATAAACACATAATATGTCACTCGGTTTGTATAGTTCGCGAAATGTGTCTCTATCAAATTTGTGAAAAGTTCGTGATTCGTATCGAGGGTTTTGGAAATGAATAATTTTCGGAAACTAAATGAGGTCAGTTACTAATTTACATATAAAGTATACGCTGGCGAATTTATGTCGGATTAATTATTGTATATCGTTAATTAACATAGCCGTCTTAATTATTTAACAATTTCCTATTGTGACCGATATAACGGATGAAATCCCAACTGAATCGCAAATCTGAATGTATTCCAACTTTCAATGAAAACTAAATGAAAAGAGTGGTCCCAAACTGACCTAAAAGACCTATTCTCCGATGTAGGTCAAACCAATGCCCAGAATAATACTTTTAGATGACGCTCATTATCGAACGATTTACTTTATCTAAATTTAAAATGCCAGAACTAACAGTTCGTTTATTGTGGTCCAGCCGAAAAATACTGTTAGTATTGCGGACCTTCGTTCCCTAAAAACTTGAAAAATATTTTTGAATTTGTAATTTGTATGGCCCAAATATATAGATTATAATGATTTAAGTACTATTTTCTTCAGACACAAAATAATGAAGGAGCCGCTGCTTAAGTTTATGTTAAGCCACAATTGTCGCGACGTCGTCTTTATATTATGTACTTATCCGTCGCGACGAAAACGTCTCGTGTTAACTGCAATACCGACGAATAAAAAAAACTACGAATATTAAATATTTCGGTCTTAGTACGGCCAAAATATGTAGAAAAGTTGACGAAAATGTCGAAAAGAGAATTCAATACTTAAACACACTATTCAAATTAGTTTTCGTATGGAATTATTAGTTTTACGGCACCGACGCAGTTATCCGTATTGATTTTTCGGACACGATTGCTCGTAATTTTCGAAACGGCCGTATAAATAGGTAACGCGTTATTAATGGCCGAGATATAATAAATTATTATTAATTAAGAGCCCCGTGAGTCGTTAAGGTGGCATCGGCAACAGAATGTATACTACGCGTGTGTACTCACCCCGTGCATTTCGCCAACGCCGACACCGAATAAATAATATTGTTTTTCAGTGTGCGTGTGTGTGTGTGTGTGTGTTGCCGTCGTACGTTCATGGTAGGAGAGCACGCGCAGGGCATTTAACTGAAAAGTTTCACGCTCGGGCTTCCATCGGCACATAAATAACACAATAAATTTCTCCGATACGAACACCTAAGATACCCGCGGAAACGTCACGACGTATATATTATACGAACGTCGGTATTTTTCCGCTTTTTCGCACCTGGTCGGCAACGAAACGCGAAACGAATTTCTTTTTAAACTTCGTAATTTTGGGCGAAATCTGACCCTGATTGGTATATACGTGTAATAAGTGAATTTGGCCGCTTTACGCGTCATTCATTATTTCACTCGGCAACGAACAATACACGTGCCGCCCATCGATTTCGTAAACGAATTTGAGAATGGCAACGGAATGACACGCGGGGAAGTATTCGCAAAAACACCGTGAACTGGTGACGTCTAAAATTCGTGTTCCTTCGATGTTCAGTCAGTACGTTCGATTCCGCAATACCCGAACGGTGGCGATCGATTCGGTACAAATCTGACCGGAACGATTACTACGTTTCGTTCGTGTCGTTTTTAATTCAAATCGACGAACGATTAATAATCGCGGACCACGCGTAATTATTCGGCCGCGCCGCGTAATCGTTAAATGTCGAAAAATACGACTACGCACCGTCGGAGTAAATTATAACAATTTATCATACTCTCTAGCGCACCGTTCGACTGTAGGTACGCGTATTCCGAAAAGTTCGGAGCCGAATATTATTTCCCGCGGCGTTCTTAAAATTCGTTGTGTTTGCACGTTTACGCCACCGTCGCGACGCGTGTGTACGTACGTTACAATCTCACACGTCGTCGTTATTATTCTAACGAGCGTCTTTTAATTACTGCGCGGTCTACGTAAAACGTACAAACGAATTACTAAGCGTACAATTCGAATGGTTAGAAAACCGGTACGGGATTTCGGAAACTATCTTGAAATCGCCGGTCTGACCTACGAACTTTATTCCCCCCCCCCGTGTCGTTGGTCACCGTAATCGTTACATACGTGGCCGTACTCTACGCAAGATACCGGTTCGTTAATTCGTTAAATCCGCGACGTCGGAACGTCTATTATTCGTTCGGACGTGGTTAGGTTTTTGGTGTTCGTTAACGTGAAATTTTCTTTTTGAATACCGTCGTACGTTCTATATTTACGGAGGAAAACGGAAAAAACTGCGTTCGTCGTATTTTGTAACGCACAAAGGGAAGTATAAATTACGTCGAATCGATTTTTCGGTTTTAATTCGTTTTTAAGTACGAAGCGCCATTACGTGGTTGAAATTTATTCCGATAAAAAAGTATATAAAAAAATACAATATTCGGGAAAGCTACGCGGTAGTTTATTGGAGGATCTTCTCGCTCCGCCCGATAGCGTTCTGATTAAAATAACAAAACGATTACAATACGTGCCGTACCGGCGGAACCGATTACACGGCTAAAACGGGACGAGTGCGTTGACAATACGTGATTCAATCGTGTTTTATTGCATTAACGACGTTTCGCCCGTAACCACAGAAAACGACTTCGTTATAATGTCGTACGTATCGCGTATAGGTAAATAATTGCGTCTGGTGATTTTATTTTAAAATTCCAACGAACGATTAAAACGAAAATAAAGAACCGAAATACGGGCGGCGGTAAGGAGGTTGGCTAGATACTAAATAATTTATCTACGGTCGTCGCCGCGGTACGGACTACAGAACTCACAAGCACGGAACACTATCCACGTCTCATAATGTGTTTATTTATAATTATTATCGCCGGGAAAATCGGCGTTCGATATCCGCGAATTTTCAGCCATCGACTCCGGCTGCTATTCACTGTCGACGGTAATAATGTCACGTCCGGACAAATTCGTGCGCGATATAGACGTTTTCCAATAGTATTAAAGACAAAGTCCCACGTTCTTACAACGACAACAGCGTACCGCGGTGTTTCTGTAATATTACGATTGTAACGTGCCGCCGCCAAACTTAGCGCCGCGTATATAATTGACTGGCGCCCGCGGTCCTAGGTGTACCGCAATTGCCTGTTCGGAGCGCCGCGTGAATTTCGAATTAACGTTTAGAAAATAAACAAAATCGATCCTTTGTTCGTCGAAAATGTGCACCGAAACACTGTAGGTGTAAGTCTTTAGGAACCAAAAAAAACAAAAAAAAACGATCGCCGTTCATACTTGAATCCAAACAAAGATTTCCAAGTCGTATTATTATTTCGGATTTGATGCCGAAAATAACTCGGAAAATGATTCCGGGCCACCCTTGTGCTTCGTTATAATAAATGAACACGATTAACATCGTTAATGACTAGGTTATTTTAAACGTAATTCGTTATAGGTATTTAAAAATCATCTATTTAAAGTATTTCGTTATATATTATTTTTACAATTGTTTTCGATTTTAACGCTCAGATTTATTTTGGAAATTTTCTGACATACGTAAATCTTAAAAAATAGTTTTCTAATTTTAATCATTCGAAAAATTGTTAACGATTATAACGATTTGTTATTTTTTTCGTTTTTTTGAAAATTGTAGACTTACGTAAAAATCAAAACTCAGTTTTATAAATCAACAACTATTACATCCGTATATAAGCGTGAACTATATTGTAATTTGGGATTCAATTAAAAATAGTAATTTGAGTTACGTGTTAATAATGATTAAAAAAAAAACGATTTGAATTTGACTATTCAAAAAAAAAAACGTAGCGAAAGATTCGATTAAGATACATTTTTTTGCTTTTAAAAAGAGTTAAAATTTTGTCGAAATTTCGATACAGGTATTATGACTAAAATCAATTAAAAATTCAAACACTATTACCAACGTATTCGAAACATAAAAGTACAGAGTAATTTTCAAACGCGTATAATTATAAAAGGGTTCGCGAGAGATATTTCAAAATTGTTTTAATATTTATATGTATACAGTTATTACTAGGAAACAAATTTGTGTATCCCTATTGGAAAAAAATGTTGCTCACATTAGTTTAGCTAACGTTAATAGATTTATTTGGTGTACACGTTCAAATTGTGTATTGGATAACGTACCAATAACTTCGGTTTTCCAATCTAGACAATTCGTGAGCATCGTGTGTTATCGGATTTAGCCGACTAATCACTAGTATCCCGTTTGAACCATTAGACGTTTTACGAGAGTGAGGTTTTTCGTCAACTACGGCGCATCCGAGTCGGAGTTGCCCGGAGCGGTCCGTTGTCGCGCGGCCGTTTAACGACCGCGAGCCGCTAACCGTTCATTGTTTTCATCCGGAAATAGTCGGCCCTGTGCGGCCCTCGTGAATCAACCGGAGGGTATTTTCGTGCGCAAAACGAACGTATACGTGCGCGCCTTTGCACAAACGGACGAGAAAACATAAAAAATAAAACTTCCCCCCGCCCACCAAACGGCAAAGAAAGACTATAATAATGTACAATAAAAACTTTGCCGGCGGCGACCGGCACCGGTCGTAAATCACGATTAAACGGTAATTTCTAATCCCGGGCGAAACGCGATATTTATGCATATCGTACGCGACGAAAATAATCCGAACGGTCGTAAAACAATAATAATATTTAAGACGTTCGGTAGCAGTGACGACGGGTGGATGAGTGTCCGGGGCGTAGTGGGCGAAACGCGAATTTTTTCCGCTATTTATTTTACATAAATATTATTTTCGTTCATAACGTATAGCGTATATATATATATATGCCACTGCGCGTTTTGTTACGCGCTACTTTGAAACCCCTGCCAAGTATTTGCATTCAAATATCGTAAAACACACACACACACACACAGATATATATATATAGATCTAGGGATTTGCGGCGAGTTGTCGGTACCGTTTTAATTCACTATATTTTATTCCGGTTTAAGTCATTGCGTTCACGTTTACCAAAATCTCGATCTACAGCCGTACGGTATCGCATCGGATATTTTGCCGAACCGTTTTTTTTCGCTCCTTTCGGTCGCCACTTTATCGTATACCTTATTTTCGTATCTCGTCGATATAGGCTAAAAAAAAACAAACGGCTTCGACGCGTTTCCAAAACATCACGATAAACGTATTCTGTATATATATATATATATACATCAATATGAGACGAATCAATGTTATTCGAACGGAGCGAATATTACAAGTGTATATAAATAGGCTACTGTAGGTGTTCGTTTTTATGCAATTCAGTTTTCAACATTATTTTATAGCGTTTTCGAATTGTAACCGTGGAGTTACGGGGCGCAATAACGACACATTTTAAGTCGATTTCGAGAAGTGATATCCATATATATTTTTTTTTCCTATATTTTCGTTATCCATAGCCGTAACGAAACGGACAATTTTTCTAGCTTTTTCACCCGTAGTTGTACAATATTCGACTATAACGATGGACCATAATGTCGCAATATACAACGCGAGAAATTCCAATTTAACGATATAGTGACGCATAGACGTTTACTTGTTGATTTCGTTCGTTCGTTCTTTATATTTCTCTCAGGTTTTGTCGTGTTTCCTTCGACCAATACACCGTCAAATCTTTCAGCTCCGTTTCGTGCGTGATTCTACCCTTAAAGTAGTGTACGCGGAACGTTTCATTTATTTAACCGTATTTTTTACCCGTGCTGTCGTCGAAGAGATTTTTTTCGGTTCCGGCTGAAACGCTCGTACACCGTTTACTACCAGCCGACGTATACTATTCACTTATGAAACTGTCGAGTACATTAATCGTATTAATTTCCAAATCGGTAAACTACTAAAGGATTTATAATGATGCAAACATCTAAAGGCAAAAAGGCTTTCAGGAACGGTACACATTGTGGTACGTATAAATATTAATTAACGATCGTTAGTGTAAAAAAAATGATACAGGACATTTTCCTTTGACATTCCACACGCGTAAATGCACGTTAAAATATATATTTAAATATACGATAATATATACACGATTTATTTTTGCAGTTCGATTAGGGTTTAATTTATTGTAGTGTAGAACATAGTTTCGATTTATATCAATTTACGTCGTCTCGTTCACCGTCAAATAAATGTAACAATTCCTTAGTTACTATGACGATTATTTTTTTCCATTTCAAAACGACCCATTTCATTGAGAACTTACACGATTCGGAAAATGAGGAGTATTATATTTTCCGAGTTCAAATGTCAAAACCACGCGGAAAATAATCTATATTTCGCAGCCGTTCGTGGTACGCTTCTAGACAAATTAATTTTACATTATATATATCGCTGATTAGTACTTATTCGCGTAGTCTCGTATGTGAATATGAAATAAATCCCGAGATCGGTAACATGCAGAAATTAATTATACAAAAAGGACGAATCGAGAATTTCGAAGTAAATGGTTTTTTTTAAGGGTTGAGTGGTATGTTATATACGTACGGTTTACAACGAATTTTACGCTAAACTGAATATCGAACGACGCGACTATACTATGTGATTTATCCGAACTAAAAAAAAAATTAAAATAAATACTCGTTATTTAGAACATTAACGAAAAATTTTGTACGTGGCAATTTGGAAAAAAAATTATCTATTCGCGTGAATAAAACGTAAGGTTGTATCCGGAGGTTAACCAATGTATCGAGAGATTCTCGATAACTAATTGAGCCCATTCGGCCTTGATCGCATACGTACGTAGAGCCAAATACGTAACGAAAATATTTCTAACCATTAATGGAATTAATACGGAGGAAGCCGAATAATATTTAAAGCATTAAACTCGCACTAATATCGTTCGTTTTTCACTCGACGAACGTATTAAAAGGAAAACCATTTTCGCCGAGCATTAATAAGTCATTAATAGTACGAGTACCGGAATTCTTACGAGCGCTGTCTAGACAACTGTATAAATAGTGTTTCGAACAAACCACGTTCGATCGTTTATTGTTTAATTTCGCCTTTAGTAATTCGCACGATGCGATTATTCTATATTTATATTTTCGAAAACGCGTGTACTGACGTACGTGTAATTTATGTAAAACTAATTTGGAATTTTTTTTTACGTTTCATACGAAATTCGAAAATTCGTACGATAAAAGAATATTTTATTGTCTTACTCGGCGTGTTCGACGTGATAATTTCGTCGCTAAATCCAACGCTACCTATTAGAATAATCACGTCCGCTACCTTTCGGTCCAAATAGATTATTTCACGTTTGGCCGACGTCGGCGAATTTAACCATAGGCCGTTCCGAAGAAAAACAATAAATCCGATTAAAACTGACATTTTCGTACGTAATAATATTATATTATACATCTTCCGGACTCGAATTGGATAACAGTTTAATCATTTTCGTAAAGCGTACATAAACAATATAAAATACCGTGAAAATACGAACGCAGTTCGACGATACAAAGTGTATTTTACGCTCGCGTCTCCTAAAGCGAAATTGTACTCAAATTTGCCGTTAACGTTTACATCGTATTTTTCGTACGGTCGAAGCCGGATGAATAGTTTAACGAATTTTCGAATCGATAAACAGTTGAGATTGATTTTACGAATTAAAATCAGACTCGTTCGCGATACATTAATGCCTCGTTTTAAATTCACGTTTAATTAACAACGTACGAATATCCGTTTGGGCGAATGTCGTTCAAATTTTAATACGCCTGTACCAATTTGAACAATATTTTTACGAATATCCGTACAAACGTACACGTTATTCAATCGTATATAAAATTATTGTCGAATTTTAGCGCGATTATAATCAACACGTATAGTGTTATATGTTCGTTAAAAACTATTTCGTCCAAAATGTTTGTAGTCAAATTAAAAATTCGAAAATTACTTTCGAAATATCGTATCGGTGATTTATATCGTTTCGATACAATATTGGAAACGTACATGTCGCCCACCGGCACATACTACGCCACTAAGAGTATAATCCCGTAACGCTTATCGTCGCATTTTCGCCCGTATAATTTAATCGTAACGGAACGAGTACGCGTTACGGTATACGGTACAAAATTGCAATTAATAATAGTTTGAATAAAACGAAAGGACGATAATACCGAAGAAAAATTGTTTCTCGCAATATTTCGGGCAATTATTTCACGTTCCATCGAATGTCGCGGTTTATTCGAAAAACATTTTACGCCCGCGTGCACGCCGTACAGCGCGACAACATCGAACGTTGACGATTTATTTGAGCGCGCCGAACTTTCCTCGCGATTATATTGTTTTATAAATTATTCGACCGAAAATCCGCGACGCGGGCCGGCGTATATGAATGACATCGGATTGTGTTGCAAATAACGTTTGTCACACGCCACTTAATTTATATTAACAAACTACACGAATAGCTCGCTACGGCGTACCCGTGGGTGGAATACCGAACATTGTGAAACCGTTCGTGTGGCGAACGATCAATAAATAATGTCGTCGTTGTTATCATTGTTATCATCGTAATCGAAAATACTCGACGCGATCACGCGACGGATAGAAAAAACACGCGTACGTCGTGAATAACTTACAATCACCGTGTCCGTTTTATTCGGCAAGTCGAATGCTCGTCATTCCTTTCTGTTGCTCCGGCCAAGGGGCACAGACAACTCGCCATCAAAGAAGGCGCTGCTCGTCAAATCGGTAACGTGGATCGTTCGATTAACGGCTATTCACAATCGACCATACCAATTGTTTTCTCGTAACGCGTTCAGTTTCATTCCTTTAGCATTTAAACGCGGACAATACTTTTGATTTCGAACTTCCGAATTATTGGACAACACATTTGTGTTGCCATTATACGTTCACGTATACATTGCGGACATTAAAATACAAACGACGACACATTTCATAATGCGCATGGTGTTTTGCGCGTATAAATTCCAGATAACCACCGTTGACCGCCGTTTTTCAATTTATCGATTAACATTTATATGTTTATACAGATATCTATTAGGGATTTTATCATAGAAAATGGCAGCACGAACTGTTATAAAAAATAAAAATATAACGGAGAATAATAATAATAAATAAAGAAAATACCGAAAGTTTATTCAATTCGTCGATCATTAACAATTTACGGTACACGAACGTTGTATTTTAAAAACAAAATGAAATATATTTTCTTATTTTCCGCGGATGTTTTTCCGTATTATTTTCCTATTATCCTACGTAAGATTATTACATAAAGCTACGAACGTTTCTGAAACGGTTTTTTTTTACAAATAATATTACGAATATTATTTTGACTGATCTAGTGACTTTAAAATGCTAAATAGTTTAGATTTAAGCTGTTTATATCACGTAATGAGGGGTCATTCAGAAACAATGTATTCTATTATACATAACTACGGCAAATTGTACATATTTTTCGAATTCGTGCCGATTAATCAAATATTTCCTGTGACCTATCAATATGCGATAGTTTTAGATCGATATATTTCATATCCGCCTGGGTCGGAATACTTCTACAGTCCGCCTCTGACTGGTCGTCGATTTAAACCGAAAACGGTTTCCGAGTAAAGACAAAAGACCGAGGGATACGTCGAAGGGAAGTTTTGAAAGGAGGTACATGTTGAAAGCGCGTGCACACACACACACACACACACATACACGCGCGCATAATCTGTTGGGCACTACTGGTCGGCGTCGGGTGGAGAGAAATGACTCACACAATAAGGAATTGAAACTTTCGGTCACAGCGGTAGGGTGTTGGCGAATATAATTTTAACGGTGGCGCAAAAGTTGAAATTTAGGCGGATAACAATGTAGGACGACAGTGTTGGGCGACTGTTCGCCATATTGGCATCGTAAACGACTACGAAAGCGACAGCGTGACCGACCGTCGACATACGATGAAATGTACCTATGACAAAAAGGATTGGTGGATAAGAATACGTGGAAGTGTCTAGGAATTGCTCTGCCCAAAGAGATGACAAATATCGTGCCCTTATGACATACCGTCCAGGGTTAGGTTAGGTTAGTTTTGGTGCTGTGTTTAAAAAAAAGAAACTATTTATCGATAACAAAATAATAGTAATCTATAAATATATACTTATATATTCGATATCGACAATTTAGCTACGAGTCGAGACAGATTAATTTGAACGAATTACTACTTTTACAAAATCGCGCGAAAATATTAGTTCGGATATATTCAACCAATAATCGACATATACAAAAAAGTAAATATAAATATATCAACGTAACGTGTTCTGTAAATAATATATCAAGTACGACTTTTAAACGATACATAACATTTCGTTAATTCCACTTTTACCATAGATACATTTTTAATCGCTAAATATACCCTTTCGCTATTTACACACGGAAGTGACTGTTTTCAATATATTTGCATGTCAAATAAAGGCTAGTGAATGGTTATAGAATTTATGTTAAATTTTTTTAGTAACGCTTTACCCCGTAAAAATGTATTACATTATTTAAAGAATATTTTTCTATACCTAACAATTCATAAAATTAAATTGAATGCTAAAACCACCCTTAACCGCTATAAATATCTTGATTTGAAATATATAATTGTTACACCTGTTCAATTATGAAAAAATATTTTAAAAATTTAACTACCCAAGTTCGGTTGTCGGTTTGTTGATACGTTTTTAAACGCTTAATTAATTTATTTAACGAATTTTATTTTTAATAACGTAATAACTCTTTTTCGTAATTGTTATATAAAATCGTCGTGCTAAATATATCTCTATATTAACAATATAAAGCAATAAAAATATATTATGGCGCGAATAACAAGATGTTTTATGTAATATATTTCTTTTGTATTTACTCGCGTCTGAGCATAAATATATTTGTTTTGTAAGTATCATTATGTAATTGATCGTCTAATATTTATTAGAATCAATAACGTATAACATATTTTCGAACGTTATAATATTAATTTAAAAAACTTTCGGTGCGATTATTTCGAATTTTGATCACTGCGCGGCGGTGAGAGCGAGAGAACATTATGAGTATAAATCTATATATATATATATATATTTGTATGTATATGTAGTGTGCAAACGGTGGTAGAAGAGGAAAAATATGTGAAAAGGGTGTATACCGCGTAGCGAAGGTGGTGGTGAAAACGTCGACGACGAACAGTATACAGTCGTATAATACTCGTGCACGAGAGTGAGATAGAGCGAGTGAGAGAGAAACGTCATGATGGTTGGGGAGAGGGTGAACACACTGGCGTGAAGGTGTAGGCGACGGTGGAGGACGAATGAGTCGCGGCAACCGCTGCCAACCCAAATCCGCCGCCGCGTTATTGGTGTCATTTGTCCCCGAGGAAATAAATCGAACGGGCAATTTATCAAACGCCAACAATGCCCTTTTTCTTCGTTTTCATCGCGCCCCGCCTTCACCACCTGCACCCCATCGACACACCCGTTCTACCGCGAAACCTTCAACTTTTCTTTCCGTTTTCGTCTTCCTCTTCCACTGTTCCACTCGGCCTCCCATCGTCGTCGTCTTCTGTTTCGTTCTTTTGGTTATTTGTTTCCTGCCTACCTTCCTTCCCCCTCCACTCACAAAAAAATTACAACCGTGTTACCTGGCCACGTGTCTTATCTAAAGAGCACGGAAATTGGTCAACAGGAAGCACCGAAAGAATATCGAACGCACTCCTAAATATAATTTTTTGTCATAGTTGACACGGCACATCAAATTATCGTTATTTTAAAATGACCCAAAATTAACCATATATAATTCTCAAAAAAATGTCACGTGTATGTATTATTTTTGCAATTTATATGAATTAGGTCAATACATTTTTACTTAAAATATAATAAACATAATATCATATCTCCGAACATCGTATGTTTATACGATATTTCAATAAACTAAGTAATTTACAAAATGTATCAAAATGAAACGTTACAATTTTAACAACAATTATTGTATAAACTAATAAAATATTAATTTAATTAAAAAAAAATATTTGAAAATTTATAAAATAAAAGTATGTACAAATATATTAAAGAAAAATGGCTTTACTGCACTAATGTTACTTTCTACCGCTGTCTTCATTTAAAGTTTACATGCAACTTTGTGTAAACTTAATTAATAAATTGCTATCTATAATATTTTTCACTAGATTATCAGTCAGCTCAACAATTATTTAATCTTTATGTCATATATTTTAATAAGGTTTATTTTTATGAATTATTGTATTTTTATTTAACAACTTTTAATATCTAAATGAAACTGATTTTCGTC
>JAIPRN010000625.1:944-73802 GCA_025469175.1 Geopemphigus sp. TES_GeoC_2020
TACACGAACAGTGTAACATTGAGCGGTTAACGCCGCGTCAATTTTTAAATATTCTTTTTTCGGAACGTCTTCGCGTTCGGTTTTCGAATCGGTTATCGTTTATTTAATACGACGAGTGGAAACGCGAGACTTGGACGAGCGAAAACGATTAATCGATTTTGTCAAAAATCGCCGAAGCTCTATACAATATCGAATCCAAAGTGTGTTTAGACAAGCCCGGCTGAAGCGAAATTTGTGGAACAAAACCACGTCCAATACGTAATCAAATAACACCGGTGTTAAGCGAAAGTATTGCCTACATTTGTCGTCGTTACAACGCATATGGCGACGCACTAAACATTTGAAACGCACCCTGGATATCACGATTTTTAAACATCACACCCTCTTCCAAACGGTTTATTTTCTTCGTCTTCCGACGACTCTTCGTCGATCACATATACTAATAACGCCATGTCCGGATTGTCCATTTTCCGTCGTTATTAACAAACCGTAAAATGACGGCCGCCAGACAACGATACCACTTTTCTAGTGAAACCATAGCTTACAGCTAAACAAAATTGAACGTATTAACGTTAATAACCGGATACGTTACGCGTGATACATAAATGCCGCGTTCGTAATTAATATGTTTACGGGTGAGCGACCGTTTCGTTTTATTGTTCGCGGTCGCTCGGAGAATATCGCTGGCCCATTATCTTCTCGACGAAAATCGGCCGTACGCGCATTCGCCGTCCGAAAAGCTCGGGAGGATGGACGGCCGGTGGATCGCCGTCGTTTTACTATAAACTAAACAACGATTTAGAAAACAGTCGCCCTTACCGGGCCGTACGACGGCACTATTACCCAACGTACAACAACGTCCCTTATAACGAAATGTCAATTAACGGCACGAAATTTCCCCGTACACATAACGTGAGATTGGTGTGTGCGGGGACAATCCTTGGCCACTCACGTCCGCTAAATAAAAGAGAAATATCGAAACGTAATTTTTCCGTAAGAATGGACGAAATGTGGTGTGAACCCCATCACCCGGCTCCGTGCCGTCCATTTGCAACGTCCTTTAATCGGAGAATACAAAACACCCGTGACGGTCTTCCCCCCCCCCGGTTCTAGTCGGTCTACGTGTTTTGTCTTTCACCAATCATCGATCCCGTATTGATCCGAAACGATTCGCGGCTATTTTTCGAGCCTACATTTGTCTTATCAGATGATCCGGATCGTTTGTCTACTAACCGGCCCGTCTGATCCGAATAGTCCGAAAACCGCGCGTATTAAGCACAGTCGATGGCCGTTTTGCCAATCGTTATTTCCTCCGGTACTCGTTCGCTAAAACGTTATCACCGACACTAAACGCGCAATAACCCAAATAGGCGTAAGTAAAATACTTATACGCCGGCGCGAGTGAGTTGGTGGAAGTGACCTAAATGTATCTGTAGGCAAAGGTGTGAGTGGATGTGTTTAACTTGCACGAGTTATTACGTAGATTTGTTCGAGATCACGAATTCGATAATTATTTAGGAACGTTGTCGTTATTACCTTCCAAATCGCTTACATACCTCTCCGGTTTTGTCGATTCGGACGATTTTAAAAAGGTAAAAAAGAAATACGCGTAAGATCAACGGGGAAAAGGTGTGTTCGCTAATTGGCCGACAATTAAAAACGAGGTGGAAACGCAGAAATCCTTACGAATAGGACAACAGCCCCTGACCGTCGGACTACCGACTTCGGTTACCTGGTGACTAGTGGCTGGAGTGCGTTCCAATATTCCGTCGAAGACGAGAGTTGTGTGTCCCCCGTGAGGACGTGGTCATCGTCATCCGGTGTTCTGCCCGTGGTCGTCTACCGACGGACAGACACTGGACGGGCGTAATGTTTGTCTTTTACGGCGGCGTTGTCCGGTCAAATAATTGTCACGTATCGGCCGTATTAAATAAAATGTCGTCGAAATCCCTACACGTTAATCGTAATAATCGTAGTTCATTGGGTTCGATTCTTGGGTTAACGTTATGCGAATCACTACGGGAGTGTGCGTGAATGATGTGGGTGATGGAGTCAAGTGGAGGTCGAGGACCAATGTGGCCGACCTCAAATAGCTGGGAGAATAAGGCGGGGTAGAAGAAGCCACGGGCACGTGTTCGTTTCATTGGTGCCCGGCCGTTAGCCCGACGTACATTTTTTATAAAGCCGCGTAATTATCGTAAAATCTTTTTTATGTAAACGGGACGCGTTTATTCGTCTGTGGTTATCGCGCGATTGCCACTCGGACTATTAGCCTTTATTTTGCGCGCTGTATACCAATATTATTATCGACGATTGATTAAAATACGGTCGGTATTCCGAATAGTTCGAGCGTCGTTCTAACATCGGATGTCGTCTTTGAATACGTTATTATGGGAAATGACGTGGAAGTATATATCGTTACGGCGTTACACTCGATTGCAAATAAGTCCGGAAAAATGTACGACGAAAACGCGTCCGGTTTCGCGCAGGTATGCTCTACTGGTGGCGAGCGCCTGTTGTCGACGATCCGGTTGTATACAGCCTGACTGTAGTGTAAGCGACGAAGTATATGGGTATAAAATAATAGGGTACGTCTGACGACTTTAACGGTATATTATTTATTCCGCGGCCGCTTGAACCGTTATTATTTTAACACTCTATACACACGGCGGCGAGCTCCGGCCGCCGATCGATCAGGACGAGTGCCGAATCCGTAGCCAATCACAGCGGACCCAAAACTTATTTGGAATATTCTTACAGTTACGATATCTGTGGATATCGTTACGAACGGTAGTGTGTCGGTTACCGCGGTTGCGTTTATTATTGGGATATTTGCCGTTGAAAAAGCGCTTGCCACCGTATTATATTAGCCCGTCAAATTGTGATCGCGCGTACATCGGCGGCCCAACGTCGGCTTCGTTCCTCGGTGTCCTCCAACGTGGTTATATATATATATATATATTACGATCACGTCAATAGGAATCGATTTCGTCGGGCACGAGTGTTTAGAAAGGCGTTTTTTCACGCGTCCATTTTTTCGCTGACGGCTTCAATCCGGCACCACCGCCGTTCGGTTCCGGGCGAACATTCGGCGCACCCGTGTTAAATACGTCTAATACGCGTTTACATTACGTCGGAAATTCGAACGTAAAAAAAAAACCCCCCCCGTAGGACACGGCCCGTTGTTTTCGAACAACGCGCTACGAGTTCCGCCGCCCAGCGTTCGTTTATGACGCTTCCCGCCGGTCGTAGAATTTACCGGTAACACTTTCGCCGCCGTTTCGGCCGCGACGCGAAATTTTATTCCGAAATGGGCCCGTCCAACGACCGAACTCGTACGGTCGTAGCGGCAGTTAACACCTCTCCCCACCCCCGTTTGGGCGGATTTCGTTCGATACTTACGTCGCAATTTCACGTGTTCGATTTCTCCGTCCATCGCGTACCGTAAGTACGATTTCGCAAAAACTATACGGCGCTTAGAGACGGCCTGTATGTGATGATAAGTTCACCTAACACACACACACATTTCAAAATTTAATTGGTACGCGATAACCGCGTAATAGACACACACACGCTTACTCGATCGACCGATCTACGCGAGTTTAATTCCAAATTGCCGGCAAAATAGCCAGTCCGTTATCCCGTTATTCTTACCGCGTTTAACCTCCCGGCCGTCGCGCCCTCTAACTGAACAACAACCGTCGCGCAACGTCTGGCAGACCCGTAAATTGTAATGGCTGAAAACTACGTACGTTATAATACAATTTTATAAAAGTAACGTCGAATGTTCTAACGACGATACTCAGAAACGAAAGCCGTTTTGTTGTTTTATTTAATCGCTACGGAAATCGAAGTTTCGTGAAACACTGCAAAGTTCCAAAAACAAATCTATCATTGTCGGGTCTACGAGACTTGGCGCGGCGGCTGAAAGGTTAACAACACTTTCGGGATAATATTAATAGTTCTCATATTTCTTCATCTATCGTTCAAATCACAACGATCGCTTGTGTTCCCACTCAATTAGGTTTCGTTGTGTGGGTCCCCTGCCCCGCTAGGAGGATTCGACCCGGGCGATCTGGTCGAGCGCATCGCTCGTGTGGGACGCACGTTGTCCGAGTCGCGGTGATGATGATGGCGAAAGAAGTGGCCGAACGGCCGAGTCAGGCTCTTGGCTCTGGCCGTCGCGCCGTCGTGGCCACAGGAGAAGGTAGCGGCTAGGCCGCTTAATCGGGGAAGAATAATATTTTTGTTTTACGTAAAGGAAGATGTAAATGGCTTGGTACGGGTGGCGCTGTCGCGTATCGGCTTACCGCCATACCTGCGGCGTATCCTCTGGTCGTATCTCGGAGAGCGAGCGCTGCACTGGTGCGGCGAGATGTCGACAGTGGAAGTCTCTTGCGGCGTGCGGCAGGGCTCCATACTCGGCCCTCTGCTGTGGAACGTACGACGCGGTGCTTCGCCTTCCGTTACCGGCCGGCGTGTCAATGTTCGGCTTCGACGACGATACGCTGGTCGTGGCGGAGGGGGACACTGTAGACGAAGTGCTGGTCCGCGCTCGCGACGGTGGCCGGGTGCATACACGCTCAGGGCTTGCGGTCGAAAAGACCCAGGCCATAGTGTTCACGGCCCGTCGCAAACCGGTGGATCTTCGTCTACGGCTGGAGGAGGAGACTGTCCGGTTGGGAACGACGCTTCGGTATCTGGGCCTCGAGTTCGAGTCCAAGCGTTCGATGTTCGGCACGCACCTCCGCACAGCGGGTTATGGGAGCCCTGACCGGCCTGATGCCGAATCTCGGCGGGTCGCGCGAGGCCAAAAGGCGTTTGCTGGTGAGCGTCGTGCAATCGGTAGTATTGTATGGCGCGCCGACATGGGCGCCAACTTTGGACTATGACGCGCGGGCCGCCGCTACTTTGGCTAGGGTGCAGAGAAGGGCCGCCCTCCGTGTCGCGTGCGCGTACCGAACGGTGTCCTACGACGCCGTGACGGTTCTCGCTCGAATCACGCCGTTCGATCTGCTGGCAAAAGGGGGCGGTCGCCAGCGGTGTCTTCGGGGGAACTATCCTCTGGGGCCCGGGCAACGTCGCAGCAGTTGGCTCCTGGTCGTTCAGCAATGAGGGACGAGACGCTGACTGAATGGGTTCGACGGATCAGCCGGCTGGAATCCCCACCCGCGAACAGTGGCCGCGGATGGACCTGGTCGGTGCTTCCTCCGGACTTGCTGCGGCGGTGGTTGGCGAGGTCGCACGGCGGCATGGCGTTCCGTCTCACGGCAGTTGTTGACGGGGCACGGTTGTTTCAACGCTTTTTTGCATAGGATCGGTCGTGCGCCATCGCCCGGATGTTCGTACTGCGGACACGCCGGGTCGGAGATAACGGTGAGGAAGACACAGCGCGTTCCACGCGCACTTTCGCTGCGAGGCGTTTGACCGTGAACGGGACGCGCTAGTCCGTCGGATCGGAGGATTCGGCCCGGGCGATCTGGTCGAGTCACAGGTCTACTGGGACGCCGTCGTCCGATTCGCCGAGTCGATGATGATGGCGTGGGAAGTGGCCGAACGGCAGAGGCAGACACTTGGCGTGACAGCTCCGTCGCGGTCGCAGGAAGAAAGATTAGTTTTGTATTATTTTTTAATTCGCGCGGATGATGTAAATGGTTGCCCCGTGGCAGGGTATTGTCCTGTCACCGCGTACCATTCACGCGGTAGTTCTTAAGGATTATCGGGAATTAGATTCGATGTACGGGGGACGAGGTAAAACAACGTGGGGATAGTTCGCGTCGCATTAAGGACGATCGTGATTGTAAACCGTTTTGTAATTTTGATCAATAAACGATGGCCACTCACTGGTCCGTAGTACTGCCTTCAGACGTTCCGGGCCCAGTGAGTATATTGCCGATACCATAAAAAAAGACCTTTACTCCTGTCCTATATATATCTATTTACCTAATACCACGATTGTATTTGTTTTATGTTTATTGTTGCGTAATATGTTTAAGGTAATTGTTGAAGTTTAACGTATATGCTCACAAAAATATCAAAAATAATATTCGACTTTCGACTCATTATTTAGCGTGAACGGCGCTCGTTCGTGTGTGTACTGAACACGAAGTACACGCTAGTCGTTTCGGAGCGATTAGAGTAATCCGCCGAACGATTTTCGGGAGACGACAAATATTCGATTTGAAAATCCAAATCGGAACATATCCCCCCAAACGCTGTAAACTGGCTCGCGT
Organism: Geopemphigus sp. TES_GeoC_2020; assembly: GCA_025469175.1. Taxonomy (NCBI): domain Eukaryota; kingdom Metazoa; phylum Arthropoda; class Insecta; order Hemiptera; family Aphididae; genus Geopemphigus; species Geopemphigus sp. TES_GeoC_2020. The sequence goes on from JAIPRN010000625.1 coordinate 7,178, forward strand.
TTATCGCGCGAAAACGTTAACGCGGTTTAGTTTCTAACCGTAAATTCCCTACCTAACGGACCGATCGTACAATATTCGAACGCCGAACGCGTTATTGTCCGGTAGACCGTCGTTGGTTTCTCGGGCAGTGTCGCGGCCAGTTTGTTCACCAATCGTTCATCACGGACGCGAGACGATGATTGCTGAATGGGTTCGGCCCGGCCGCGAACCGCTTGCCGCCGGACCTGCCGCGACGGTGGTTTTTCACGAGGTCGCCCGGTTGTTCGCATCGTTGACACGCCGGGTCGGGCAACGGTGAGGAGGGATACACGCTCTTTCACCGCAACGTGGTTTGACCGCGAACGCGCTAATCCGCCGTCGGATTCGGCCAGGGCGGATCTTTGGTCGAGTCTCAGGTGCACCGATTGGTCGAGCCAATGGCAAATGTCCGAACGGCCGAGGCTCTTGGCGTCACACAACTCCTTCGTGACCGCAGAAGGCCTAGGCCACTAAATCGGCGAAGAAGGATCGGTCGTATATTGTTTTTTTGAAACGAACGACGTAAGTGGGGTGCCGCCGTCTCGGGACGATTCACATAGCGCGTTAGCTTAAGCTATTCAAAGGACGATGTAAATGGCCGCCCCGTGACAGGGGATTGTCCCGTCACCCCATTCACGCGATAGTGTTCTGAATACGCGGTAGTTTTTAGGTATTATCGCAAATTACGTTTGCGCACCGGAGACCGAGGTAAAACCATTGCCGGCATAGCTCGCCTTTCTCCATTAAGAACGATCGTTTTCGTACATATTGTTTTTCAATAAACGACGGCGACTCGCTGGTCCGAAGTACCCGGCTTCAGACATTCCGGGTCAATAAGGGTAACGTATATATATAAAAAAAAAGTACGTCTTAGCTGTACGATTTATAAGTAAAACTATATATATATATATATATTAGTTCGCGCAGCCAGGAATTTACACTCGGAGAGTGACTGAAAGAAGATTACTTTAACTCAAAATGAATACGAATTTCCGCGTATATTTGTTCGCACGACGGTAATTACGAATCGTAGTGGATATTATTACGTTACGGGCGACAAATAAAACGACGTTACCGTATTTATATTCTTATTTCGGACCGCGTCGTCGGTCAATACGGTTTTACCGCGTTATCAAAACGAAAAAATACGTTCGTTTCGCATCGGCGGAAATTGGTAATCCGGTAAATACTCGAGAAGCTGGTACTGAACACGGTCAAGGTGAAAATACAATTGATTTAATATTCGACAGTTAACCGAACGATAGGTGAGGGGGTGGTGGTGGTGGTTCACGATCGTAAGACGGAATTAGAAATTCTCGAATTCTTTACGATGGCAGATGGGCGTGACCGGCGGCCGTTTTCAATCATTGACGCCACCGAGTGGCCTAAGAATTTCGGTTGCGTTCGGCGCGAACATTACGCGATACGGGCGTGAAAACGGTTAAAAAACGCGGTCCAGATTCTCTCTGGAACGGCGACAAGTTTTTGTTTAGTCGCGTCAACGCGTTTCTGTAGCGTACGGTAAAACCGCCATTTTCCGGTCAATGTCCGGATGTTCGATTGCGATTTTCGGAAAACGTTCGCGGGATGTTTAATTATTTGTTACTGTCTCGGGCCGGATTTTCGTAAGTACGGTGCAATAATTGAACGAGAGCGGTATTCCGCTCGGCGCCGTACACCAACGTCACATCTTGGAATATACGGCCGCGCACGCGTGTGGAAATGTGCACAGTTGTGGCGAACAAGAAGAAACACCGTTACGTAATTACCGTTAAACGATCGCTTTATTTCGTCGAACAAATCGCACGAAAATGACGTGTTACGTGGATGGGTAAAAAGAGAAAATACAATTCCCGTTACTCGTCGCCGAGAGAAAAACGAAAATCCCTAAACGATTTTTATCAGAAAAAATGTAAACCGATTTCTCGACAGTCGGCGCGTCGTCGTCGTTACAAACACAATAAATAATATTTTAAGTACGGATTAACCGACGAGCGGCGGGCGCGCGCGAAATAGTCGTCGCGGTTGCCGCCGACGTACTTCGGTTACACCGCGTTCGCGTTTTATATACAAAACAAAGTATTTGTTTTTTATATATCCAACGATATAATTAATCGACGATATATATATATATATATAAATATATACGTACCAAGTTACAAGCGTTATTGTCGCGCGATACACGACTACAAAATGTTGACACACCCGTTGTTTATGATAGCGAAAAAAAATCGGTTAAATGTTTTCGATAGTAAAAACCCGACGTTAAAAAATACGTATTTATAAATAATAATAATAATAACGCGTTCGCGTATATAAACAATATATATCCGCTTATAAACACGCGATTCCCCGGTTAATAATAGTCGTTCGTCCAATAATTGGCGAACACGATCGTTAATTTTATTATTCGTATAAAAAAAAAAAAACCGGTAAACGCGTATAACAGAAACAAAATGATTACGTAAAATATATATGTATTTGCTTATTTACTATATAATAATAAAAAATAGTAAGACTAGACGAATAATGAATCGAGACAAATTTGTAAACGGCTATTATCGACGGCGATCTGCGGACCGGTCGTTGGTCATATGTGGCAGAAGGGGAATATATTTCCGTTTTACTCCGTTTTTGCGCCGCTTATAATTCGGAACGGGCGCGCGAAGTATTTACCAAATGTTAACAACCAAGAACGTCGAATAACCGAATAATAATAAATTACGCGCCGTCGGGCGTTTTTTCTCCCGATCATCGTCAGCGCGCGCCGAATTCGGAGGATTGTCGTCGATAATAACCATCCCCGTTCCCGCTGCTCACAGATTCGGACCAATGGAAGACATTATTTATCGCGGTTTGTGTGTATGTGTGTGTGTAAACCCATCCAACGCCAACGGATTTCGAAATAAACGTCGTACACGATTTCTGTTTGTACTTTGTGTGTGAGTATAGTGTGAAAAAAAAAATGGTAACATGCGGAGTAACGAGACCAAAAACAAAAACGAAAAAAAATTAAACAAATACCCGACGAATTAGTTGGACAAACCGTACGAAATAATAATGTTTATCTATTTACCGACGTAGTAGTTTTCTGAGGTCGTGTCGAAAAATCGCTCGAAACAAACTCGTGTGTCACGAACCGAGTTCACGCCCGGCAAAATAACGTTAACATAAAATACGAACCGTTTTCGAAAAACACTAGTCCTAGGCAAAATAAACTATACAAAAAAATAATAATAATAAACCTTTTGTCGTCAAAGGTCTAGACACTACAATAGATAATTGTAGAACACAATTTTGGACCGGAAATAGCCGTTTCCGACGGCGGAATTTCGAATTATTTTATTAAATTATCTATTTTGAACGCTACGACGTACGTTATTATAAAATAATACATAAAATAATCGTAAAAAACAAAAATACGTATTTTAAAATATACTTAAAACTAAAATATAATTGTTAGGAATGTTCGCTTAAATGAAAGGAGAATGGAGAAGGGATGATTGGTCGATGGATGATGGTGAATCGACGAGAGGGAGGGAGGGAGGAAGAGAGATTGAGTGAGTGAGTGAGGAAGACAGAGGAACATACATACAAATGTGTATTCATCGTTACGTTGTATTATTATTATTATTATTACATTGTTGTTACTCTCTTCTCTCTCCGTACGATTTCCAAAAACCGTTGCCGTCTCCTAAGCATTCACACACACACACACACACATACACACACATATACACGACATATAAGTACGACGATTGATATTAATTGAATAATAACGCCGTGTGTGTGTGTGTGGGTGTGCGCGCGTATCTATGTACAATAAAAAAAAAAAAAAAAAAACCGCGAATCGGACGAAACTCGACGAAAGGTATTAATTACGAGTTTGCGTCGACGAGACGACAACGACGGCGGTAACGGACTCGATTTGGTCCGATTACGTCGGTGGCGGTCCGTTCATATAGCGCAAGCCAAGCGCCAGCGACCATTTGTAATTGTTCTGCAGATCGCAACACTGCGGTTCCAGCCAACCGACGGAGCACAGCATCATGACGGCCAAATAGAACGGTACGGCCACCCGGAGTGTCCGCCACAGCAACGCGGTGTTGTCCTTGATCTTATCGAGGGGTGTTGTTGTTGTCGATGGTTCTTCCACAACGGCGGCGGCGGCGGCTGTGTCCACACTGCGCGGAAAAACGAAAACTCCGATTAAAATCCGAAACAACGGTAACACCGATCGTTATAAAAGTCGCGCGCCCACCCTAAACAACTAGCCCCCAGAGCGTCGTCGCCGATCGCGTATTACCAATATTATTATAATATACGATCACGTGAACAACCGAGAAAAGCGCTCGTTCGGTCCCTAAAGCGACTGGTTAAATAAAGGACCCGGCCGCGCTAAGTTTTCCAATTTCCAAATACAATTTGTCTCTCGACGTCCATAAAACGTATACACGTTTCTCGTACCCCGAAAACATTCCATCCGGACACTCGAGTGTGTCAACATTTTCCCCCGAAAAAAACCGTTTTTAAACATAGATCACACACACACACATATTTCGTTTCGTAATTACGTCGGTAAGTGTAGGAGTTTTATTTTGGAACGCGCGCGCGGTCAATCGGTCGGACACTCCACAATCGCGCGTTCCGGAAGGAGTGATGAACACACGTGACCGATTCTCGGCGTTATCCTACTTTACGTCTATACTAAAAGTACACTGCCGCGCACAATCGCAATCCAAACACAACGCGTTTAACTAACGACGGTTTACGTCTCGGTCGTTAATCGATCGTCAATAATTGAACGACACTCTATGTAAATCACGTGTCTCTGCGGCCCGCCCTCTCGGCGTGACCGTAACGCGCGATCAAACTCGAAATCCGAATGTACGTGTAAATGGTGGGCGCGCGGGGGTGGGAGGTTGAACGAACCGCGTTGAAAGACACGATTAGCCCTAACATTCCCACCACTTGGCACCTTACCGTCGGACGGAGAAAACGGAGCTTTAGTTTTGGAAAATAACGAGAACGCGTCGAGATATATACATATTTATACATAAAACACAACGACGAGACGACACAAAACGTATGTCATTTCGGGAGGACGAACGCGATATAAATAATACGTACGTAACAATAAAGGAAAAAAAAAATTGTACGCGCGAAAAGCGGCCGAGTGTACAAACACGTTTCGGACCTGTTCCGCCGCTTCAAGGAAATTCGTTCGGTTACAGCCTTCGCTATTGGTTCAACGGAAACGCTGTTACGGCGCCTGCTAATATATATGTATGTGTGTACATACGCGCGCGACTGTACAGACTGTTGCGAAGCGGCGACCTAACCTAACTCTCGACGAGTTGAAAAAACCAAACGGAATTTTTCGGGTAATTCGTATCACCGAGAGACTATTCGAAATACAACGACACGCTTTCGGCGTATAATACAGCGCGAACACAAACGTTCGGTTCGCGCCGAAAACGGTCTCGGAGGGGGGAGCCGGAAAAAATTACGATTAACGAAAGGCGTACACAATAACGTACGCGCGTCGTACACACGCTTCTTCATCCCTCTGGACCGAAAATAATCGCCTTTCCGTTTTTATTCGCGAATACGGTACACCACCGATCGACCATGACGACGGGGGAGGGGAGGGGAGGGGCGCCTCTGCCGCTACTGCTACGTGGCGCAATACAATAATAAACGACGTCTTACCATAACCAACAGTATCCGTACGATATTTTTCGTTTCGCTCGTGGAAGGCACTTGGAGAATATCCTCTAGCGATAAAACCCGACAATTAATTAGCGCTATCGATCGCGTGTAATATTTCCAACAGATATCACGGACAACGGACGGCGATAACATAATTATTTCGTCGTACACAAATACCCCCGATGCTTAATACAATAATCCCTTCGTACGCACACCCTTTGTGTTTACCACACCTAAACGCTAAGGACACGTTGGCAACAAAACGTACCCCCTCCCCCTCGCTTCCTACGGATAAAATAGAACTTTAATAGAATTCACTCTCTCAACCCGGGTTAACACGGGTACGACGGGTTAATTTTTATTTATATATATATATACACGAAGAGGAAGTATTAATAAAGTCGAGACTATAATAGACAGCGGTCACTTGTCGTCAGCAATTCGAGAGGGGCGGCGGCGGCGTCGTCATAAATCAACATTTGCCCTTCCCTTTCCCCCGTAGAACGAAAACAAAAACGTAAAATTAGTCGATACTATTGGCTAATTGTTTTTATTTAACCTTTACGTGTGTAACCGTTGTTAACGGGGAAAATAATGTAAACCGAGATTAGATTATCGTTTAGAATCAATATAAATATATACGCGCGACGCGTATAATATTATTCCGAACGCCGAGACGTGACGATCAATTTCAGTCAATATTTTACGACGCCGCTCGTTTCTCGGCATAACACAATTAGTATGCGTCAACAATATTACGGCGCGCGTTATTTATTCAAACGTACAATTTACTTGGGTTTTCGGGGGGGGGAGACAACCGTTCGCGAACAAGACGGCCGTACTTAGGCGAGTGGAGGGATGGGACGTCTGGCGAATTTGCCAGGGACGCGGCGATGAACACCAAAGGCGCCGGCGATCTCGACGACAGGTGGCCGTCGTAATTCGGTAAACGTAAATTTCGTACGACCGATGGGCGCAAAGCACTCAGCCCGCCGCCATCGCGGTACGCTTGTTATTACGGGCCTCCCCCCTCCCCCGTTTGCCGCGTAAGCTAACTCTACCTACACGGGGCGCGCTTGGTGGGCCGCCTACCGAAGTGCCAACGGCCGTTGAAAAACGGAAACGCGTACTTTGGTTTAGAAACATAATAATGGCGGCGGGTCGACGACCGAAACAGGCGCGCGCGTGTGCAAAAGTTATCTCGAGGACAACGGAGTAGGTGTAAAAACGCGATTTGCGCGTTGGAATCTGCCGAAACGTACGCCATATATATATATATAACGTGTATATTTACGTAAAGGGTATATAAGGTTAGTATGTTTATTGGTTTATCGATTAGATTAGACATGTTCGAATATATATATATATATATACGCCGTTCGTTTCGCAAAACGAATTTATCGCGTGTTCTTTTCCGCCGAAAATATTATTCGATAAAATAATCGGCGCCTAACAGCAACACAACGTAACACAATAGAAACGTTCCTCCTATAACGCGTAATTACCATTGACCTACCTAATGTCGCCTACGTAACGGGCAGACGCGCGCGTTACGTACACGTAATAATTATGAATTTTGGTCGCGCGGTAAAATTCACGGTCGTCTCGCGAAAACAAAAACACAAAATTCGAATACGCGTTATATTTTTTAACATCCTCACACACACACACACACGCGCGCGCGTGACCGACGACCACTATCCGCAATGGCGTAATTCGACGGCCGAGAAATCGACTACTACTACTAGAGAGACGTCGTTAAAAAAAAAAAATTCGTACGTTGTGTTTATCGCGTTTATTTAAACGTACAGCGACGTACACGGAACGCATATATGGCACAACACACAAGCGCGCGTCGTACGAAAACAAACACGTCCCGAAGTCGGTCCAAAAACCGAAAACAAAAAAAACCAACGAACCTAAACAAACGGGACGGATTACACATTGGGGAAGGCAGTCATCCTCTCGCAGGACGTTCATCGCGCTATAAACAAAGACGTCAAATCTCGTTTGAAGGGCCACCCTGGCCGAACACGGGCGCAACGCGAATAATCACGAGACGGAAACGTATTCTCGGATCACGCCACCGTCCGATTTGCCGTCAAAACACGCCAGCTCCATCGAAATGTCGAATCGTTTGAACCTACGGCCGGTTCATTCTATTGTTACCGCGTTGTCGTTTTACGCGGTTAAGAGAGTCCAATTTTTCCGTCCAACAATCGCGGCGACAATGGAACTCCGGGAACATTTTCGGGAACGTGTTTATATTTTTCGATAGCGCTTACCGATGGAACGCGCCGATAAAATTACGGCCCCGCCGTCCATCCACCGTTGACAAACACGTTCACACGGTACGGCGGCAATAATAATAATACGATTTATAATTCGGGGCCGACGAGCCACGACGACAGTGGAAGAGAGAAGGGGGCGCGGCCGTCATCGTCGTCGTCGTCCGCAATTGCTACGACAATCGTTGCACAGATCGCGCGCGACCGTGTACGGAATATTATTACAACCACGCGTGGTTACCCAATCGCCTTGGTAACCTACAGCACGACGCGGTATAGCAAAAGGCCGATGGCGGCGGCGGGGAGAGGTGGGTTATATACGCGAATAAATAAAAACACGAAAGACGAAACCCGGACGAATTCGAAGGGATAATCCGTAAATGGAACGGCACCGAAATCGTGAACTACTATACCCGTGGATCCGACGGAGGTACTGAAAGCGCGGAAATAGTTCGTTACGTTCTAAAAACGTAAATTGTAATCGGTTCGCGCTGTAATCTACCCAAATCAGCCTGGTCGATTAGAAAACAATTTAAAGAAATCCCCCCCCCATCCCGGGACATTGTCGATAAACGTGAAACGGAATTCCGTTTCGCGTAAGTGGTTTCGCGAAACCGTCAAATGATCGCGCGTACAGGGGAGTACGAGATAAAAAAAGTAATAACGACAACGTCGTCTAAGACGACGACGACGACGCGCGATCATCACACCACCACCACGATATCTTCATCGTCTCGTCGCCATCCACGCGCAACAACAGCGGCGGCGGTTAGGCCGTTCGCCACCTTGTCGTCGTGGGGGTGGCGCGCGTTTTATAAGCTCGAATTTTTCGCCCTCTGCGCGACCGACCACGGGGACCGTTGGTTTTTATTACGAATATCGTAATAATATTCGACGTCGTATTATACGCATGCGCGGCGAACGAACGCGACACGTACGCACGCACGTACGACGCACCCACGGCACTATAATAATAATAATAGCTTCCTCCATTCAAGGCGAAACTCGCGATAAAATACTGTATACGCGATAAAATTACGGACGAGTTGCGCGCGCGCGCGTAATGTTGCCTTTTTAAAAATTGTTTACCGAACATTACATTATATCGCGCGCGACGCGTACAAGTTTAAACGATAAACAGCCGACACACGCGAACGACGACGAGTACGCCACAAAAATACGAGATTCCGACGCGTCTCGTAGAACTAAACGAATTTAGCGGCGTTTGCACGATCGTTCATTGTTCGTTTTAACGGAACGACGATAAGCTTTTTTCGATCACCAAACGGCCATAATACATTCCGCGTGCGAACGGGCACGCCGTCGATTTTCGAATTTCCATATTTTACGCCAAAAATCGTACGTTGCTTTGCGCCCACAAATACGTACATATTACACACGTATTGCGTAAACACCTCTCTGCTCTATTTTTCGCGTTTGGGAATAATGACTCGCGTGTTAAGTAGGCGCGCTTAGCGAACAACACCTGTGTCAATTGCGCGGTCGTTGGTGACTAATACGATACGGCACAAAGTTATTACGACCGACGGAATATAGACGCGAAAAATGTAACGAATTCGCGACGTGCGCCCGCGTTAATACGTCGGCGGGACATCGTAGTGAATATACGGGCGGTAATCGTATAGCACTCATCCGGCGGTGGCCGATGGATAAAAAATTCGTTCCGCTTCGTCGTAACACTCTCCGGTGTACGCCGAAATTATTTTGACGTACACAGAGACGCGCATGGTACAGCTAATAACAATCATCTTGTTAACGTAAATGGGTTAACAAAGAGATAGTAACGACGTTTTTATACTTTTACGCATTGTGCACGGGTAGGATGGAGAAACAACGAACGTTTACGGATTTGTACAAGTCGTGCGCGCGCCGTACGACGCGGACGGCTGTTTCGAACGTTTTTCGACACCAAACTGGCGTACCAAGATCGCGCGACCGTTTATCGGCGGATGTTTATCGTCCATTCGAATCCAACAAATCGCTCGCGATCAAATAAATACGCTAAATTATATTACGCGTACGTTAATAAACAAAACGTTATGAACTCTCGCGCGTTTCACTTATTTGTTCTCGCGGTAAAACTGAGTCGACTATTCGCCATATCCGTTCCTATTGTTATTTAATTCTCGTTTAACGCGTGCCGAGTTTAGGTATTCCAATCACCGAACCGATATACAGTTACAACAATTGGTCGATTGTTAGGGACCCGAAGGGAATAAAAAACCACTACGCGGTTTATTTTTGACGATTCGAATTATTATCCGGGCGGAGTCGTGGTTTCAGCGTTTAAACGGTTTCGAGTATTCCAACTTGTTACACCTCCAAGGGTCCTACGTATATATATATAAACATATTGAATATTTAAGCAAACATTGCTTTATAACATTTCGCAACGAATAATAACTAATACGACCACCAATCACGCGCAATCACAAGTTCCGTCGTTGCCAAATTAAATAAATAAAATTGCCGTTTTAGATTCCGACCTAATTGGGTTTTACAAACGACGCGTTTCTTTTTTGTCCGTCAACACTTTCGCGTAGGAGTGCTCGGAGATTATATATATATATATGCGCGCGTGGTCGGTACTTTATTCGGCACGTTCTCTACGATTTTCCCCGACAGTTTCCTCGAACGTAATTAAAAACGACCCGAAAAGCGCGACGCCCCTCCCCGTCGAAATTGCCCGTAGCGCTATGTCTTCGTTGTTATGTCAATTGTTTTCGTTTTCCGATCCCAACACTACGTTGTTCGCTATCAAAATTCGACCCAATAAACTCCGACACCACAGCTCGCGTTGGAACCGATGTCCACCAATAGCGACCGGTCGGTCGGCTATTGGCCACCATTTCGAAACGTTATTATAATAAACATTTGCCGTTTTTAACGCGAATCAATTATCAGCGAATTCCGTACATTCGTTAAATCATCGTATACGATGTATTAACCAACCCACCCATCCACCACGCGCGTAACATCTAAACTCATGACGGAGTATTATTGTTCGACCGAGCAAATATCGTAAATTGTAATTGTTCAATCGTAGCTAATCGGTGTCAATATCGTCAACACTAAATTAACTCCGCGGTATAATTAGATAATTCGCTCCCGTTTAAAATCTGAACGGGTTTAACGTATGGCCGGTTTTTACATTAGGTAGTGCGTGGACATTTTTCGAAAATAAACGCGTGAAACTCTATCGCGCTGTATTATCGGCACGTTATTATTGACGTCGCGTTATTAAACGTCGTCCACCAAGTGGCGGCAATCGAGCGATTTGGTTAAACGATCCTAAAATACGGCGCGGCGTCGTTAGGCCCACCAGTGAAAACGTTCGCGCGGCGCGACCGGAGCTTCGTCGTGTACTTATTCTCGTAACGGAATAACCGTTTCTATATCGGGGCTCCAGAGTAATAAAGACATACACGAATCGTCGAACCGGTTGGTATTTTTATGAATTTTAATCTTTACATTTTGTCAGGTACCTGCCACAAACCGAGGACACGGCAATAATATGTACGTCGTCGAACAGAAATTATAAACGTGCCGCGTTTTCCCCGAGTATCGCCGCTTTCGTTTTAATATATCTACCGTGTACACAACACACACACACAGAGGTAAGTATATACACGATAAAATATCGAACCGGTCGACCTTAAACACCTCGAAGGTTAATATAATAACACCGACGACCAAGTTTTTCGGCACGAAATGTCACAAAAAATAGACACAGACACTAGACGGCGAACTAAAGTCGACAACAATTACCGACGTATCTCGTACACGGGATTATAAACAAACAAAAAAAACAAAAACAAAAATGAAAAACGACCGTTACTTTTACACCGGCGCGACTACGAGAAAAACATGCCGCCCTGAAGGTCCAGATAGAAGTACACGGACAGTAAAAAGTACAAGACGTTGGTGACGACGCTTTTTGAATAGTGCAAGGGACTCCGGACGAGTGGACCGTCCGTCCGTTGGTCGGCGGCCATTATGGGCAACGATTCGTCGACGGTCAGTACGAACATCTCACACGTCAGAAGGCGGTCGGCGATGACGACGACCGTTTCGGTCGTAGATGAACGCGAACGCGAGACGGTCGAGCACGGAGCGCAGAAGCGATACGACTGATCGCGGCGAGTGACGGCGGTTTGTTGCTCGGCGAGCACGGCGTGGATCACGAACGCGGACCCGTTGATAACCGTCACTGCCACTACGGCCGAAAACGACGACGCTGCGGCGGCGGCGCGTGTTTCGTCGTCGTAATAACGTTTTAATCGAATATATCTATCGTGAACGTTGAGACGACGGAGGCGGCAGGCGCGAATACGCACGCACAACTGGTTTAAGTTCCGTTCGAAGCGGAACGTGGGCGCGGGGAGACGACGACAAGTGGCTATCCTCCGACGGACGATTTTCGTTATTTTCCCGCGACAACGTTGGATCGAAGAAACGACCAGATCCCAAACAGCAAATCACTGTGGTGGTGGTTGGGTTTATAACGAATTAGCCGACTCGAATTTTCTTCACATTCCTACAGACGATCTTCGTTTCGATTGCGAGTGTATATAAATAATTAGTTACGGTAGTTTGTAACGTTCGGTTAAATAATAACGAATTTGGCGGGTAATAGTGGCGACGGCGCGGAGAATTTCGAAATAAACCCGTCAAATTCGCCGTACACGTATCGAACAATTACCGAGTGTGGAACGCAAAGGGCGCGTAAGGGTACACACACACCCTTCAAAGGCGATCCTGACGACGATTCGTCGCGTTCGATGACCGGATACGAGGTACGAAAACAATTTGCGGTACAATTATTGTATTCGGTAGGCACGCGCGGGATTTGTACGACTTCGGTTGGTTAGGAAATCGTTTTCGGTTAGGGCACCGTCGTCGGACGGTTATCGTCTCATAAGCACGTCGTCAACGCGATTCGGCGGCGGATGTACGCGTCCCGTTCGTACGTTTTCGATAAATAATACTGTTGTTAGGCGGTAAAGAAACCGATCGAAGACGCTAATCCCGTAATCGACGACATTTCCGCCGTCGGCACGGCGCAACAACGGTGTAGTAAAAAGGCCGAGTAGCCGTGTTATCGGTGCGTTCGTTTGTTTCGTAATTCTATCGATTGTTCGCGGCAAAACGACGATACCACCACCACCACCACTATCAACAGCAAACAACACGTTTCGCCTCGAACATTTCATATTTAAACGTACGAATACATTTTCGGGTCTCGAAAAAATTGTACCCGAATTTTTAATAAACCGTCCAAGTAGGTCGCGAGAACCGTAAACGGTTAAAGACCGCGTCGCCGCCGATCCAAATGATCAAATCAATACGATGAAAACCCGCATATATGGGAAGAAATCGTCCCCCGTTACGGCCGCCGGTAACGACAATTCTACGGCCAAGGTGCAACTCCTCCACGCGCACGTTTCCCAACAATACTCGGCACGCTTGTTGGGCAACGTTCGGAAAAAATATTAAAAAAACGGATATCTCCCGTCAAGTACGCTCACCTATCCGAAATCGTTTCGTTTTCATCGCCGATATTATATTCGACTTTCCCGTCGAATAACGTCCGATTAGTTGTTGGATATTTGTTTCGAATTTTCGAGATTAAAATTGACAACAGTAGGTACAAAGTTGAAAATCGCACCGTACAATTATACAAAGTCCGTTGTAACGAGTATTTTTATATCGGACATTTTGCGACGTGCCAATGTAATTTTATATTGTTCAAAGTGATAAGAATAATAATATACAAACATCGAGACGCGCGCGTTCTTCAACTTTACTACAATTGTCGATCGCTTCGTTTCCATTAGAAAAAAAACGTTGTTACAAAACTATTATTCGGACATTAATAACACATAATACCCACTCGTTTAACGGCGTCTGTTTTTAGGAAAATGGAATTTCGTTAATTTATGTTAAATGTTAAAACACATTTTATACGAAGTTATATATATAATACTAAGGAGTGTAATAATTTGTATTTACTACACCCATTTTACTTCAATTTTGAATAGGTAATTATATTAATTTAAATCAAACCGAACGATTACAATAATAGGTCGACCGTAATATTTTTCTAATTATCTCCGAATATAATTTCAATGTTGAATCCAAGCAACGTACGATGAAAAATATACTTTCGTATCCTAATTGTAATATAGCATTGTTTCTATATACATTGTCTTCTTGGGCTTGGCCATGGCCCCCTATACCGAAATAACGAGTTAAATTTTTCTTTTATTTAAAATTTAAACTTTGGATTATTACGAACAATACCTTATGTTTTTTTTTTGTAAAAAATACCGTTTATAATAAGAATTGATATTTTCGCATTGGAAACTACAGAATGAACTAATTTCGACAATTGGTAAGAGCCAACATTTATATGTATAATAAACAATGAAATAAATATTTCGAATTTGCGTTAAATAACGAATATGTATAAAAAAACAAATGACGACAAAAAAGGTAGTAGTGAGTAACGAATATTATGGATTTTGGCTCAAGAGTTGGCTACATATTGACTGAGATTTATAATTACTTAGAATTTGAACGTAATGTGTTGTATTCGAAAAATTATTTTAAACTACGCTAATAGTTTATTATCATTAACGAATATGATACATTTTTTTATATATATTTTATACATTTATTTATATTAATTTACGGAGATTTTAAATACCAAAATTGCCTACATCCAAAAAATTGAAAAATACGTTAAAAATTTTTCAGATTCTTTCGTCATTTTTCAGTAGTTTTCGTTACATTTAAGGAAACTACTAAAAGAATCAAAAAACTTATAAAATAAAGTAACAACTAATTACAATTTCTAACTAGAAAGTAATGCGTATATAGAAACGAACGTTTTCAAATAAAATAACTTTTTAAGTGATTGATGTTATACTACGCATTTTTTCGTTACGTAAGCACTTTAATAATTTATAATCCTAATAACCTACAGTGTTTAATCAACTTTTCATTATCGCGTAATTTATTAATTTACAATTGTAGCAAATTAATTTAACAACAGATAATTTAATCAAAATGGTCAAATGTTTGTACACACTTTGAATGGTTACCAATCCATTAGATTTCAGAAAAATATTTACCTCGACCCATTGAATTCATTTTCGATATTGTGCTCTACATAAAAGTAATTTCTATCTATAGATACAATATTTTAATATAGAAACGCCAATTTGAATTTTATCCGTGATAAAATGGATTATTTGATTTGAAAATGTAAAATACTTAATACAATTTAATAATTTAATATTTTACAACATTCTTATACATTGAGCGAACTGTTAAAATTAACATTTTATTTCGATTGCAATAAATCACCTATAATGTATAACATAATTTGAACCACACCTATCTATGAACGTATGAAAGTTAATCAAAAAGGCCTTACATATATATATATATACGTTATTTGCTGATTAAAATATAAAAGTTGGAACAAATTAGAAACTATACATATATATATATTGAACATATGGAAATAAAATATATAATTTCTGTTATTCTACTACTAAAGTAACGTAATAGTTAAAATTATTCATATAAATAGGATTACGACTTTTTACACTGTTGTTTCGTGTTAAATAGAGCTTCCCATTTGCGTCAGCAGTATACGCAAAATTAGAGTTCAAGGTAAAATCATATACACCTAAACAATATATAGCGAATGGTTGAAAATATTGAGCCCAAGTAAATTTTACAATTCGGAGAGCATATTGCTGGTTGTTGGACATGTTCATAAGAACATAATACATACGCAACATATTAGAAATAATAAAACTAAAAACAAGATATTTCCGCATTACATATTCTGTATTTGTGTACAGTACCTCATTATTGTTGTGGAAAATTGAAGGCCAATCTGTGTTAAGGTTAACATGCAGAAAATAATTGTTACTTTCAGCTTACCTAGGGACCCAGGAACAGCATGAAATACAGAAAAACTGATTAAATATTTATCGACATAATTTAAAACGAACATCGATAAAGACAGAACATAATGTCAATTTAAATTGGAATATTAATTGAGTACCTATCTTATGATTTTAGCAGGGTCTAATATAATGTTGATAAAAAATTTTCTTTAAATATTTAAACGATAAACAAATGTCAATAGAATATCAACATTTTGTTTAATTTTGTTATTAGTTTTAATTAGTTATGAGTAACAATAACTTATTGCTGATATTCAAACATTACTAATCAATTAATTTCTTTAATTTATTAATTTAAAAAGCTACGTAACATATTTTAGATAGACAATAATTATTCAATTTGATATTTTAACAATGATTCGATAATTGAATAGTTTATCATCGGTCCAAATTACTAAAAAAATCAAAAATAACCATTGTTTTTCAATGTATATCATGTTCATTACATATTTAAATCATATTCTTATTACTAACATCTTAAAACAGTATTGACTATTTCACGACCTCGGAGATTATTTTTTAGCTAAAGAGCGTACAATAATATAGTTAATATATTAAATAAATGTACTTAAAATATAGTTTTGTCGTAATTTGTGTTATTCAATTGGCACAAAATTACTTCTACAAAAATGTAAGAAGAATTTTCAACAATGCAAAATTAGATTTACATTTAGAAGCGCACGTACTAATGAGTTAATATTTTTAATTTAATAAAACAATAAATGAGAAACTGCGTTAATAATTTACTATTGAAATTGTGCAAAAAGATGTCCTTCACAGTGTTCAATTAATATTCAAAACCTCAATTCGAAAAATATATATTGTATAAAATTACATGTTTCTGAATCCCCACATTATTTTTATTTAAGAGTTAAATATATCGAATTGATGTTTTATAAAAACTTTGAATTAGTTTCTTCAATTTACGAATGTTTAGAATATTCGTGGACAATCGTTGTACGCCTCGTGTATTTTTGATTTATCACTGTCGTAGTAGGAGAGTATTGATTGCGAACCATATCTAATGACCAATGCATAATACGATTCAAAGAAATTTGAATAAAAAAATATGCGCGTAAATTAAATAATAATTGTTTGTAATAATCAAGATAGTAAAATATTATTCATTTAAAGTATCATCAAAATGTTTCGGCGACCAATTTTCGATTCAAATTGTTTTTCAGCTATAGAATTAAACGAAATTGTAGATTTTACGCTACAATAATAATTTAATCTAAATTTCACCATAAAATACTAGTAAGGACTCGTAATTTATTTTCTAATTGGTTTAACATTTATTCCTAAACCGACAGCTTATTAAAATATCAATTTGTAAATATTGCGGCCAAGTGTTAATTTATTTGAATTGTAATTACTGAAAAACCATACTATCTCGTGTATATATATATATATAAACAGTATGCCACAAAAAGATGAAAGCACAGCGTTTAATAAAAATTAATTGTATACATAGGGCAATAATAATTATTACGCATATTTATATCTTACGTAATCATAAACTTCAAATTATACCAAAATTATAATAATTTTACCTAATTATCTTGATTATGAACTGATAAATAATGATTTATCGTTAAATTGCTCGAGTTTTGTCGCGACATAATTTGAAAGATAATCATTTTTGTTGTATATTTTAGTGATTGTTTATTCGATATATCTATATGTAATATGCATACTATTTCATAAAAACTAACATATACTTTATTAGCATACATTTTATAGTATTGGTATAAATTATTAAATAATTTCAAATGGGAAGGGCAAAACGATCATCAAATGATGAACAGAAAAAAATTATGACTTAAGAAATGTGTTCTTTTAAATCGTAAAATATCATGTCGAATTAAGAAGAGCCTAAGGTTATCGATGGTTTTGTTAAATTTGGTGAAAATTACAATACCAAAAAGTCTACAAGTCGACCTCAATTAATAACTGATTGTATGAAAATGAGCAATTTATGAGGTGTGTCAAATTTTGCTCTGTTTGCACGTGATATTGTAGAACAATCTGGTGTGAAAACTGGTATTCGTAATGTATAGAGACGACTATTGAAACTTATGCCAACGCACATTCAAAAAAATGATTAAGAAAACTACCATTGAATGAATATAATATAAACACGAGACTAAAATTTACAAAATCCAAAATGAATTGTGTAAACAAATGGAGAAATTAATGAATTTCGGATGAAAAAACAATTCAGGTGGTCCTGATGGATATTTGTATCATCTTGATTTAAAAAATAATGAACATAATGTCAAAACGTCAAATGGGAGGAGAATCTGTAATGATTTGGCGCGCGATTTGTTTAAAGGATAAAGTGAAGATATTTTTTTAGATGGTAGAGAATAAATGCTTTGATGTATAGAGATCTTTTGACAAACCGAAAATTACGTTTTCGGCAAATGAAGATATTTCAGTAGGATAATACTGTAATTCATACCGTTCGTATCATAAAATTATGGTTTGAAACAAATTGCGTATCATTATTAGATTAGCCTACGCGATCTCCAAACGTAAATATTATTTCAAATGTTTGGAAACTATTCGCTCAAGGCGTTTATAAAGATGCCAGTATATATTCACCAATTGAAACAATCAATTTTAAATGCTTGGGTGCAAATTTCACAAGATATTATAAAAAATCTAACCAATTCCAAAAATAAAATGTTCGCCACTATTCGTGCTAATTAATGGAGGTTCTACTAAATATTAATATACGAAAATTATTATTCGAATTCGATCAAATTTAAAGAAATGTTACGTTATATACAAATGTAAATATTTGGCCTTTTATAATATGTTTGCAAAATTACGCTATTAAAACTACTTTATTATTATTATTATTATTATAGGTATATAAAACTTTAAAATATATTGTAAAATAAAAATAATATACAAATCAAAATATTAATTTAAATTTATATGTAATTTTTGTACAGTTTTGAAAAGTGTATATATTATAAGTAAAAATGTGGGAGTGCCTATGTCTTTTTGTCGCGTACTGGTATATAAAATAACGTACAGCGTGTATGACATATTTTGTACGTTACAAGATATTTTGTGTATACGTAACTATCATAGATCAAGTACGATGGGTACAAGAGTTAAAATCGATCGGATATAATATACATATAATACACGCTGTTGCGAATAATACGCCGCCGCTTTTTGATATTTTTATAGTAGAATCAACTTACATATTGGTCTCAACAAGAGTTTTATTGTCGTCGACCGTGTTTTCATTGCTATGGATCTCTGCCCTGCCAATGAGATCTTTGCAGGTTTGCTGTAATTCTTTCAATTGTTTCTCGTTATTCTCAATTCTCTGTGAAATGTCAAAAACGAAACATCATTAGATAATAATAATAACAATAATGACGCGCTAATTGTCAATCTATATTTCGTTCGTACGTGTATACATTATAAATGAAACGGCGATTTAAAGGTATCGACGGCGCAAACGACAGAACCCCCTCCCCACTCTCAAAACGTTATTCGATTGTGTCTCACCGCTAATATCGACGACAGCGCTTCGCTGCCCGGGGTCATAATGGTCGTCAAATTGTTGGCCAATTGTTTGAGATTGACCAAGCGTTTCTCGTGTTCATTCAGCTCGTGTTCGGAACCCGAATCCGACATGCCACTGTCGGATATCGAGCCGAAACCCACGGATTCGTGATTCAGGCCGACTTTACGATGGTCGCCGAACCCTTTGAATTTCATCTCGAGCTCCATCAGTTGTTTGTCACATTCGGCCCACGTGACGAGCGCGCTCTGATACCGCGATATTTCGCCTTGCAACCTGTAACCACGGACACGAGCGCGAACGTAAATAAATTTATTTATAATACTACCGACGAACGGGCGATAAATAAAACGTTAGCGCAATGAGTCCGGTCGCGTCGTATTGTCGCCTGTTCGTTTGTTCATTGTTCGCGTATTGTTGCGCGTCAGCGAACATGTACGGCCATAAACTATTATCGAATACGCCCGTGACGACGTATTGTCCGCGCGACTCCCGACACATCTATAGAATTTACGAAAAGCACCCCGAACTGGCGGAAATATCGATGTGTTGCGGCACCAGGATAAACCGCAATTTTATACTAACCGAGAAGGTGTGCTTGAAAAAATTCGACCCGAATTACGTCACGGTAAACGAAACGTTCGCGCGGAATACGCGAACGCGTCCCCCCTACCCCGTGTACCTAACCACGTACGTTTCCTACTATTATTATTGAACGGCGATCGATTTTTGGAAATCGTTTTGAAAGGTACAAAGCTGTATGAAACGAGTGACGCTTCACGTACAAAATCTCTATACGCAACAACGGTTCGCCGACGTTCACGGAGTATTATTAATCGAGGTAATAAATCACCGGAGACCGAAACGTTCGCCGAATATTAGCTAAACGCGTCGAAGTTACCGCGACAGGTTTACGAAATTGCGGAAATGTATTCTATCGACGACAAGCCGACGGTTTACAATATACGTTTTAACGAAAACGGTACGCTGGATTGGGAAACGAACCGGTGTACCATCTACGGAACGACCGCGCAATCGAATAATAAGGACGAAGTGAAATATTATAAAAAATGGACGACGGCGTTGAACAACACCGTTACCGTTCGTAAAAATTGCCGTCAACGTTCATCGTAAGTGTAACGACGACACGCCGTGTAAGCGAGTATTGCGAGTGTAATTATATCGACGTCGTTTGGTAAACAGCGACATTTACACGAAATGGTTGTGCCCGGAGATAAGTCGCGTGCAATTTTGCGACGAGGACATCGGCTGCCCAATGGTTTGCGACGACCAGTTAATAGGAATCGCCAGTCAACGGTACAACTGGAGAATTTGGAGCTTGGCGACGGACTGCGGTAACTTAGACGTGGAAACGAGATATTTATTTTTAAATTCGGAACACGTACGATGGATAAAAAGCGTGATCGACCAGGCCGATTCGAAAAACGCCAGTAAACGTTTGGCCGCCGATTAGTCGTATTATTATTATTATTATTATTATTATTATTATTATTGACCGACGTTGTTGCAATATGAACTCTCGAAAAATACGACGATCGAAAAGTGACCCTCTTCCATTACGTTTACCTTTGTTTAGTGTTGGCGAAAATGGAATAAAACTCCGCGACGTCTTTGCTCAAGTGATTCAAAACGTTCGCGTTGGAATCGTCCGGCTCGTTACAGTGCCTGTTTAACTCCTCAGTTATGCCTACTATGTTCCGGCTGGTCCAATACGCTTCTAGATTCGATAGTTCAGTCTGAAAGTTGATTGCGACAAAGTAAACGCGTGCTCGGGTGGGATGGGGGAGGGGGCACGACGGTGTACGCGGGACGCTACCTTAGCTGTGTTAATTAGAGCTTGGAGTTCGTTTTTGTTTTGTACGTTGCGGTCCAATCGGTCATTGCGTGACAGCGACAGTAAACGACTTTTGATCGCCGCCACGTCGGTCTTCAGCAACTGAATTTTCTCCTGCTTCGAAATGTCAAGTTCTAGACGTTCGCATTTTTTCACCATGCCTGAAAATAGAAACGCGTCGCGAACGTCAGAGAAAAAAGTTTATAAACGCTTACATATTTCGAAATACGATATTCGCGTACATACACACATAAACATATAAATACATACATACATATATATATAAATATAAATATATAGAAAACGCGCGATTAATAGTTGTATTAGTACGCGTGTAATTCTTTTTTCCTCGGGATACGCGCAATACTATCGAACAAAATGAATGACGAACGCGTAAAAATGGTCGATCGGGGGAAGGTAGACGACACGCGCTAGTGTACCCGTCGAATCGATACAGATCGTACACGCCAGAGGCAAATATTGAGGGGGAGGTGTGTAGAAAATACCGTGACGGCGATTGTCGTATAGTTATAATAGACACGGTCCGAACGGAGAACGACGGTCGTGTCTCACTGGCTATCCGAACAAAACGCGTTACACGGTTCGCTCAAAAATACACGGGCGTCTTGGGTAAGTAGTAGTAACAACACACGCAAGTCCCAAAGCGCCGCCGGTTAAAAACAAAACGAAAAACGGTGCACATGTTTTACCTTCGCTGTTAGTTACTACACACGCTATAGCGCTATTTAGTTCTTCGATGTATTTCCTCAACGTTTCCGTTTCTTTGGCCCGGAAATTCCTAACTCGGTCTTTCATTACGTCGAACCTTCGGTTTATGTCGATTTCCGGATACTCGTCGCCGTCGACGACGGACGGCGTCGACGGTTTATCATCATCGTCGTCGCGGGCCATCCGATGGCGGTAGCCGCCTTTCTTCGTCGGCACGCTCGTCGAGCTGTGCAGCCGTTCCAGATCGTCTTTTATCCGCCGGAAACTCTCGTCCAGGCTACAGTCGAAAACGCTGGACGAATCGGTGTCCGACGAACTGGCGGTGTCGAACGTGTAGTGTTCGAAATCCAACCGCACCGAATCCAAATCGAAAGACGTCGTCGTCATCGGTTCGGAATCGGACGATCCGGACTTACGGACGGCCGCGGGATGTTTACGATCGTCCATGTGGAGTTATATATATATAATACGTGATATTTCGCACACGCTATTTTACCATTAGCAGGCAACGCGCGGAATAGTCAAGTTATAAATAGAATATATACAAATATCTTTTAGCGGTACTGGGCCAACGTGTTCTGGGTTATTGTCAATACCGAGATTTAAAACCGGTAAATCGTCATTTTCTGCAAGATGTATAAACACACATATGTATATATATATATATATATATATATATATACACACGCACGCGCAATATATTAAAAAGTAAAAAAGTGAAACGTAAATCGGTACGGATATTTGGATAATGCGCGGTCCGCTGTAAATTGCGTTTTTCATAACCCTACGGTTATATCGTGAAAATCGTATTAAAATAACGACGCTCGAGATTCGATATGCCGGCGGTTGGCGTTTTAAGATGAAAACATCTCGAAAACGTATTTTCAACGTTTTCGCGTAGATTACCTAGTTATTAAAATAAACACGTCGCCGTTTAAAAATAGAAACTCCGCAAAATTTAATAATACACAAAATACGTTACGTCGGAACTCGACTAATTTTCCCGCGAGGCTACAAACAAATATAGTGTTGCGCGTGCCGGGCGAATTACTACAGTACGCCGATAATTAATTCCGGGCAATTGTTTAATAATTGTCGAGAAACACGCGCGCACACTCACGAAATAACATTATTTTACTGGATGAAAGACTAAAGAGAAATCGCGCGACTAGCAAAAGTATGTCCGCGAAATACGCGAAACAAATACCGAATTAAATTAAACGTGTTCAAGCGATATGTACGGAGTGTTTGACACATCGATAAAAGATTGTTTACGATTAATACGAAGGAGGGAGAATGGTAAAAAAAAACATCACGAAACTATACAAGAATTTAGAAATTACTTTCGATAAAATATCGTCGTCAGGGTTTTTATATACGTAATAATATCGTACAAGTTACGACGAACTTGAGGAATAAAAAATACGAGTACGTACCGGGGGGGGGGACGGGGGCTGTAGAAATAACGCTATCGAGTTCTCATTGGCGATCTCATAGCAGCCGGATAATTTTGTTTATTTCGATCGACACGTCGACGGGCGGGAGAGTGTGTAATATTGACGGTGAACATTTCGCGAAAAATAAAAATTGTAAAATAACGCCAATTCCCGACGGTTACTACTTAATTATTTTTAACGGTGGCAGACGGCCGATTTTACGAAGTGCGGTCGTACAGATAACGTAAAAATCAGTTCGTTAATAATTCACTTAACGATTTAAACGTACAAGAGAGCTAAAGAGGTTCGGACGATTATCGAAACGAAAACGTGTTGCTCCGGTGGTGAACATGCGCGGCGGCGCTGACGGAGGAGTACTAGGAGGTCCCCTCCACCGAACTGTGTTTATACAATATGCGTACGTTACGTAGGGTCTCGAACTATTATAAATATTATAACGGTTATTCTAATGGAGTGCGCGCAGGATATGGCGCGACCATAGTGATCCGGCCGTCGGTTATTATTAATAACTACGTGTCCCGACTTCTTTACAAAACACAAACGCGTAAACAATGTATTACATCCCTAAGACGCTACACAGTGCGAACACGGACAACGAGGATCTCTGCACGTCGAAAATCTATAAAAAGTAAACGCCACGAATTTGAAGCGACCGTTGTAACAACGTAATCGTAATAACTCGTCTACGGCACAACAATTACTACGACGATTGACGAATTAACGAGAGCGTTAGCGAACGACCAAAAAAAAGAAAAAAATTAACGGGTAGGTCTATGGAACTACGACACAAACGACGGCAATTAGGATACGATATCGATCAAATATAATAAGTGTATATAACGACCTTATATACTACGACGTGGCCGCAAACGAATTATTTTCGTTTGATTACGCCGGAAGCCGTAGTTACCGACGGTTTAATTTTTAAACGTTACGCGGCTGGGCTAGCTAAACGGGGAGGGTGTTACGTACGCCACAAAAATGTGTCGTACGATCGGAATTTCGTACGAGGTGCGCGTAGAATGCCAAACCTCTCATAATTTATAAACGAACGGTTGACGTAATAAATTAACGTAAAAATTCGAATTTGACGCGAGTTTTGTTCGAATTTTCGGCTATAACCGCTATACGGTTGTGGATTGTTCCCGACGATTTGTTTCGAATCGTCGCTATCAATCGTTATCGGAAATAAATAGAAAAATAAACCGTCCCACTACGCTCCACGCAAATTCGACAAATAAAATGCCGAAAGGCATTCCCCGCCGGCCATTGAGCACGATAATACAAAAAAGCGACGAGACGAACGTTTAATACGAAACGTCGACGGACGGATTCAACAAAAAAAATGAAAGCGAATCGCCGTCGCGGTAACTCTCCGAATGACCACAACGCGCCACGTGTATCGATAACGTGTACACGTTATCGGCGCATCATTTTTTTCTGGTCAACTATAACGTATCAAAGTCGAAATCGTACGGCGATTAACGAGATCGCTCGTAAATTTCCGATTTAATAATCTTAAAATACGAAGCGAATTATATTTCGATAAACAATGGCAGTTCGAATTGATGGTAAATATCGTGTAACGTTATAAATTATAAAATTACGTAATTAACGAAAACGTCGTGAGTAAACAGTGTTACGCAGAAATGTCGCGTGTAAAGAGTTAAACGCAAACGACGACGCTATTTCGAAAAAGTCGATGGACTCCGTAGAAAATATAAAACCGAAACGGCGCGATTCTTGTAAACATTGTACGACGTTTCAAGTTCTGGCTCTCTAGAAAATGACTCGAAAATTGAAAAAACACTAGGGCCGGGTGGGGTACGTACTCTCGTAAGTGAACGCGCGGACACGTACGTGAATAACGATAAGATAATTGATAGGGCGAGAGGCACGTACGAACAACACGTTCTCGTTCTTATGTTAGCGAAATTAACAAAATTTAGCGTTGTATAGATAAACAAAAGAAACTGAAGATATCACAACCGTACAATGGGAGAATAATGGGCGAGTAACGAGAAAATAATCGATACCGGAGGGCAGCAGCAGCAAGCGCAAGTACGGTTCGGACATTTTTGAAAAATCCACGGCCAACAGGTGTTACCTAAAAATAGACGTACGAACACACGACGACGTTGTCGATTATTCAAAAGAAACGCGCGAGCTACTGTAGGATCCGATGGACATTGACCGTATTTGGTTTACGTCCAGAGCCTGTTGATTCCACCCGCTCCAGGTGGTACTTTTCCACCATCGTCGACACATGGATGATGCGCCGAATGCTAAACACGAACGATGGCGGCGGCGACGCGTAGATCGGGATTTTTTTTTATAAAACGAACTCGTTGACGCGTCTAACTGGCGAAACTATGGCTCGGCGGAATGTATAACAAAAAAAAATACGTAATAACAATGTAAAACTAAAACGAATTCAAAACGGACCGCGCACCGGTTATAAAGCGATACGGCGTGGCTTAGTAGTTTCTAAATTTAGATCGTTTATTATTATTATTTTTTCGCTCCGTAGACCGTCGACAAGCGACAGCGTGATTTCACACGGTATCATCTCTCAGTAGTACATCGTTGAGCGCGTACGTTTTCGATTATACGGTACGATCACAACAAAAATAATATATTAACCCTCCGAAGTGTGTGTGTGTGTGTGTTTGTAACGTCGAGTAGGGAGCGAGTGTGGGAATTTAACGACGACTGCGTCGTATAAAATTGGAATTAAAAAAAAAAAAACGGACGTAACGAGAAATATTCGGACGGTCGATAGATTAGGGAACGTACGCGTTAATAATTTAATATAATTTATTATATACAGTATTCGGAGGAAACCACCGACAGGCATATTCGAAGGAGAAAACGGTGACGAATGTGTCGGCTAGGAGGGCCCCCCCCTTCCTACTGACTAGGATTGAGCGGAACGGCCGAGTGGCGTCGAAGCGACATTTCGTTTCGTCGATCGCGAACGTCCGGATATAATAATTAATACGACGATCGGAACATTCGAACGACGGTTTGAAAACGCGGCGAGGAAAAAAACAGCAGAAAATCCCCCACCACCGGGCGAGATTACGTTCGTCCGGTTATCTCGTCGGTCGCCGGACCGCCGTTCGAATTATCGCGTTATATTACGTTCGTTGGTCGTCGGTCTTATCTCTCTAGCTTGACCCTGCCCCGTACTACCGACCAGCACAACAACCGCCGCATGGGCCACCCCCACCAGTGATAGTCGGCTCGGCGTAAACAACACGAACGGCGATCAGTCGTCCGACCGTTGTTTCCAAGGTGGTTTTTCCCTAGAACAATGGGAAACACAAACCGACTGCCGTATTTGTGTACGTACTCGGGTCGGACAGCTTTTAAACGACGTGACGTACACACATACACACACACAGACGTAGCGTCGACGGTCTCTCGTATAGCGAAAAATAATAAACCGTCGAGAGTGGACGGATATTAAACGGTAAAACGACGAAATAGGAGCGAAAAGATTACACAAAATTGGACGCGCGACAATTACCGTGCAAAATAATTAAAGGCGACCAAAACGTTTACACGCATTCGACGCGAAAAAAACCGCCGTTAACGGCGTGAACGACGCGTAAAAAGAGCACGAGCGCACACGCGCGAACAAACTACCGAACGGACTGATTGACCGACACTGGCGAGAAACGCAACGACGACGGCGGCGTCGTAAAGCACGCGCGTTTTTCACGGTTACGATACGTCGCGCGAACACACGAGGGGACCCGCGAAAGAACACCACCGTTGTCGTCGTCGTCGCCGCCGCCGCGACGGTCGGCCACGGATTGACAATTATCATCATCTAACCGTGGAAGGGATAGATTACCCCGGTGTGAACGGTGTATGGTGGGGGGGACGTGTGCGTTTAAGCCGGCCGTACGCACGTCATCGCAGTGGTTACCAAAATGCCCCATCCGTCCACGCCGCACAAACCCGGTACGATTATTCCAAAAACCAGGGGGGGGTTTCTTCTATTTCGGTAGCGTATAACGTTTAGGGACGACTGGACGGGCGGTTTCCCCGTCGCTGTTACGATAGAGTCTCGTTAATCCGGACTTGACGGTACCGGACTCCGACCGAATGTCCGGATCAAACGGAATCAACTTTAAAATGTATCTAGAATTAGTTTTATAAAACAATTACAATTGCCGTGTCTTGTGATCATAACATACGATTTTTTACAGCGTAGTCCAATTTTTTAATAAACCTAAGAAATTATTAGGGCGCGTAATAATATAAACAAATCTTGTCGATCATTCGTTATCTTCTCTTTTTTCGTACTTTATTTATGTATTTACATTTTTCTTTTTGCGAATTCGTTCGAAAATCCATCCGGATTAACCGGATGTCCGGGCTAGGAGGGCACGGATTAGTGAAACCCTACCGTATTTCGGTATAAAACCCAACGCCGGGCGTATTTGTTTCAACCCAAGCCGTCGCGTACGTGGAACGTAGGAAACGTCTCGCGACAATGGGTACAGAGACGCGCGTACCGGTAGACTTGGGTATTCTTCAACGACGTTGATTCGAAAGTGTCGGGGAAGAACGTAAGTTGGACAGAACGACGAATGATACTGGACGATATAAACCCGAGTCCTGCGAGGGGCCATAATAACGTACTACATAGGGTAATAGAAGGAAAAATAGAGAGGGGAGAGGGGCCGGAAACGACCAAGAACATTACGCGTCGAAAACCGACGATTTCCAACGCGGAACGAATCAAACTACGCAGAACGAAAGCGGTTGGCTGGTAACCGGGAAAAATGAGAAGTACGCGACTGCAAAACTTATTTTACGATCCACCCCCTGGACCGCTTAATAACAATTGAAATTCGTACACTCAGCGACGGATTTATGGTAGGGGGGTCCGGACTTTCCACAGAACCCGATAAATATTTTCAAAACTAATTGAAACTACTGTTCAACGTCGCCGTAATACTTTACTAGAAATATACACAACAAAACGTAAAAAAAATTAAGAATAATAGATTTTCGTTGACCGTTGTCCGTAAAATTATATTAATTTGCGTTTACGATAAACGGATCACGACTGTTGACAATCGTTATGTAAATTATAGTGATAATTGTGTTTTGTGTTTCCAATAATAATAGATAAAGTACTGTTTATGATAAGTTAACGATTATTTTTATCGAGTGTGTGACATATATTCATTCTTCTTTTCTAGTCAACATGAACGCTACACACACCGTATGAAAAACAAACACTGAACGACAGTAAAACGTTATATATATATGACGTATATTTAATTAACGGGGCTCGGAATTTGCGTATATGTATTTATTAGTTAACAAAGTAACTAGGTAAGATACACATTTGAATCTTGACTAATGAGACTAATTTGACTAATAAGTTGGTGTACAAAATCCATTTGGCGTGTTTTTGGAACGTTTTGAATTATTACGCCTATTTTAGCATTTTTCCAAAAATATAAAGCGAATATCGAAGAAACAAATCAACACTATAAGCTAACTGAAGATATATTGGCGTTTCGATTAATTTTGAATTAATTTTTACCCATTTATCAACTCTTCCACTTTTCGGCTAATTGTTCATACTCGGCTCATAATTGTTTATCGTCATAGCCTGTTATAATACGATAACATAAGCCGTAAGTACCAGCGCACCGCAACGATAATGAACGATGGTTTAATCCTAATACGACCGTGTTACACGATAGCGCGGTGTTCGTGCGATTAAAATATGAAAAGTGAAATGGTCTGTTCCTAAATATGTTTCGGAATTTGAAGAAAATATGTTCGCGTTTGACGGAGGCGTTCTTTTTTTTAATAAAATGCGCGAAATTAAAGTCAATAGTGAAAAGCGTTTTACTGTCGCGCGTCATAAAACTGAAAAACGAAAAATATTATAAAAATCTATTAATTAGTTTTTTATTTAGACGAGTGATTACGCGAAATACAATTACAATTATACAGTTCAATTATTAAATACGTTTTTATCTCGATTTTTATATATGTTAGTCTAACGAATTAAATAACTTAAATCATTTTTGCGCTCGTTTCGATTTAATAAACGCGAATAATATTTTTCCATCTTGGCATATTTTGCGTATTTCAACGATAATAAGTACATAAATGCACGCGTATTTCGTACATTTTTACCGCATATAATTCCAGGCCCTAATAATTAGAAATATTTTCTGGACCCCCGGAAAAATGTTTATAATCCGTCACTGTGTATATTATTATTTACTACGAGTAAATTTCTATAAGGTATTTTTTGTGGGTGTTATTTGTTCTAACCGACGGGGCGGATTGTAGGATTTTTCGTTGTCGGGACGATAAAGATATGGAATACGAATTTGAATACATTATATTATGTCACAGCGACGACACACACGCGCAACTGCGTTATCATCGTTTACACGGACCTAATTTGCGCGTTAAATTTACTTCGCGCAATTCGGCCGTATCCTATCGAGTAAAGACGACGACTCTGCGAAAAATGAAAATCGACTTTCCCCCTCCCCCGCTCCTCGCCCGAGTTGTAGCAATCGGTTTATGGCGTTTAACGACCTTTTGTCGTTCGATCGAGAAACTCGTGTAATAATAAGTACACCGATTACGCCGTTTCGAGGATATTTCGACGTAAACAAGCAAAACACGAACACTTCCTCCTACGCCATATATATATATTTACTAGGAAAATACCGACGGACGAACTGCAAATATTATCGCGGTCAATTATTTCGACGCGTACACTGAGAGCGTGACCTCCTATCGATGATTATTATTATCCGTGACGGCTATAACACGGCGCGTATTACATTATACCTCGTAACTAGCCCAAGATCTATATGGCAATAACGATAATTATCAATGTACATATGTCTTTATACGCTCGCGATTAGTTCGGCGTATATTTTCGTATACTCGAGACGGTAACGCAATCACCTAATGGCTTACTAACGACAAAACACGATACGGGGGACATAATATTATACGAGCCGGACGCGGCAAAGGCCCCCCCCCCCGGGAGGTAAATTCGACGAAAGAACTCGCGCGTTTTTCAACGATCGACGATCATTTTAGGTTTTAAAACGACGGTACCGCATGTTGCGCGTCTACTACGTGAAATCGTTCGACAGCTGCCCGAATATTTAATCGTTTTCAATTACGCCCTCCTTACGTACGGTTTCGTTCGAAATGATCGGCTGCTCCTGCTGCATCATCGACGCGATTTCGGTGTCCCGATCGAATTGCCAACGCGTTAAACGGCCGCGGATGAATTTCTTCGGCGACACAACTACAACGAGTTCGATTTTTTTTTCGTCCTTATTATATACGACAGTCGTGTCATTCCCTTCGTACGTCTCCGACGAAAAATATATGTCATGTACTCGTATGAATATAGTTATCTGGCTATTATTAGATTTTAAGTATTTACGGCACACGCGTTCTGTTCTTAAACCCTCTTCTCTCTTTATACCGCCAAGTTCATATTCCCGAGCAATTTCCAAAGAAAATTAAATATATATACATACACACATACCGCATACACGAGCGCGTGTTATTACCGATCGAGACGAACACGCGTTTAGACGTTATTTTTTCAAACAAATAAAACTCGAGGTGACGATTAATTGTAAAGGGGGGATTATTAATAATGTTCTCCGCAATTACAAATCTAAATGAAAGTATTTCACTACGAGTAATCATTATTAATTAATAATTAATAATAAATATTAAATAATTAATTAACTCGTTCGAAAATTTGTCTTCGTCACTATTGGTAGCCAACATTTTTTTTTAAACAAAACAATCTTACTTTCTAAATTTCCGTTTAAGTATTTTGATTAATAATGAGCGTGATTATGTAAATATTATATATTATATAATAGTCTGTTCGTAGATATACATACAGTTAATTACAAGTGTAATAACACAACGAAATAATTCCAAGACTGTAAAATAATCGATAATAATATACGCTTATATTAATACATTAACATTATGTGACGATGGAAACAATAAGAATGACGAAAGTTACTAATTAAAAATATCTTCCGGAGGAGTATCACACGAAACGTATTTCGTCGTAGATATTATAACTAACGTTAACGACGTACGAGATGTTCCACAATCATAAATACACCCTGTATAAAAAATATTAAAATTCGTAAGGACGGATCGAAATTTTGCATTTTCAAAACCATTTGTCGCGTAATTCTGATATCCGTAAGTAGCGAAAGAAATAATAATAATAATAGTATAACGACGTGATTGGTATAATTCGATAATTAGTTCGATCACGATTTAGAAATTCGGTAAAAATTGTTCGGAAACAAAAAGAGCGTACGTATACATTTCGGACTAACGTAGATTCATCGTTCCATGGAAACAGTTACGCTGTTACAGTTATACAGTATATTTTTTACAATAAACATATTTTTCTCGCGCTATTGTTATGTGTGTACAACTATACTATGCTCTAATGATCACGGCACAACAGTAAACGCTATATAGGTTGAGAGCGCGAGACATAATACAACAATAACCGTAGGAATATCAAAATATAATACATAGATGGGTCCGAATAATTGTCGTCGAAACACAACAACGGAATTGTACGGACGAAGTTCGGTTTATCGGACTTTAATATAAAGTTATACGGGGAAAAGTATTGAAAATAAACCGTCTACTTAATCGTGCCACAATGTTTATACGCGTATAAGGAAAAAGCTATTAATTGCGTCGTAGGTAGAGGATCGATTAAAAACTGAATATAACGGATACGTTTCGATGATATTATTACGTAAACAAGCGATTAATATACGTACAATTACTCAGAAAACAAAAAAAGGAACGTTTAAAACGTCAAGGTGAAAGATTATATTCGTTCGAAACGTGAACGCGTAAACAACGCAAATACGTACAAAAGTGTGGTCCGCGGTATTGGCGCGTTGGAATCAAAATATTTCGTAGGTAGACTTCGTTAAAACGTGGGCTGCCCGAGGTATCGGCTCAAGGCCGAGTGAAAAGCGAGATTGACAGTTGGCATTTATTATACACATATGTATAATGTTCGTTTCGAAAGTCGGGATAGTTTTTTATTTGTTCGAAACGTCGGATTATTTAGGCGGAGTGCAAACGCGATTCGATCGTCGTCGGTCACCTCGACCGAAAACAATCCACGATTTATATTTAGAACGTAACGCTAGAGTCGAGGTATAAGTTCTAAAGTGATTTTTTTGTTTTACCTTTAATCATGGTCTGCGTGGCCGCGTGCGCCACTTCCACGCGGCGCGTCATTTACGGACACGTTTATTTACGTGACGGGCACATAAATAATGACGCGACGAACACGAGCGAGAAAATACGTAAATATCGGCGACGAATTCCACGGCAAGTCGCGAGCGCCGACCGTGGCGTACGTACGCGGTACGGCCGTCGCGCGCGGACGCCGTGAACGAACTGGTTCACATTGTGGTGTAAGTGGTGTTTAGCGGCGCGCGTCGAGGAAATGTCGACCGAAAATGGGGAGAGGCACGAAAAAAAGAAATTGCCACGAATTAACGAAAATTAACCGTCGTCCGGTGTCGTCGGCGCGCGTGATTGGCGCCGATGATTGCAGTACGCACTGACGGGCCAACGACGGGCGTCCGCGCGAGCGCCAACGTTCTTTTCAACGTACACGCACACGCAACACGCGAGCGCCCACCACCATCACCACGCACGGTCACGTCGAGCAGGTGGGGCAGCAGGTTGTCGCGATACCGCGTGTCGACTACGGCGGATTTCGAGTGGGCCATGTGGAGTTAACGAGTGGGCTAACATCAAAACGGTTTCGTCGTTTACCGGCGGCGGTACGACACAAAACCGAGACGACCGGCGGCGTGCGATCGATCGATCGGTCGGAAAGTCCCGAGGGGAAGACGACATCCATCCGGTATATACGCGTACGTACGTACCGCGCGTTTGTTGTAGCGACGCGCGTCGTAACCATGACAACCGCGCTGCTTTTCCGTCTCCCTTATCCGCTGCTGCGCCCGGGTCCGGGAAAAGGCCCGGGAATCTATTTGATCGTTTTCGCCGAAACTCCCCGAAAACGAAAACTGCACTTCGGACTTATACCGCCCGAAATTGCGGTACGCTACAAAAATCGGAAAAATACGCGAATTCGGCGCGTTTTTTGTTTCGAGACGCAGAGTTAGTAGGCTAGTTTGGACAGAAATAAAACCTCGTTTCGTTGTACGGGGCCGGTACGGCAAATATAAAACGGTCGGGCTTCGACGTTTTCGACCGTTATTTACCGAGGTGGAATAAACATTTGCGGTCGATCGGAAGAAACGATTTTGACGGAACTTTTCGTTATCGTCGCGGTGAAAGCGTTTGGAATATTTTAGACTCCGGCACGAACACGTTCGAAACCGACGGAAACGCGTCGCGACGTGCTTAGCTGGGAGACCCGCGTGGAGCTAAACTCCCGGCGTTTTCAGCTGTCGAATATTGTAAACTGTGTCGGATTGAATTTAACGACGACGAGACGACCACGTGTTATTACATACGCGATTTGCGTGCACCGAATCGTAAACGCGAAACGCATTATCTTTCGCGCCGTAGACGAACGAATACGTCTATATATAGTCTACGGAGTATTATTCGTTTATTAACGCAATGGCCGCGGTTGGAATACCGTTAAATTCCGGCAGATAAAATGGTCTATAAAATACAATACACAAAACCGAACGGCGCGCACTGTCGTGATTACATACTGCGAGTATGAAGCAAAGTTCGTAAAGTTTTGGTTGCTAACCTTTTCTTTTTGAAATCCAAATCGGCAGTAAACTCACTGTCCACAAAGCTTAAGAACAGTACTTCGGACTACTTAATCTAGCCCACTTAAACCACTCCGGAACTAGGTTTCGTTCTAATAATAATACGTCGTAAATTATAACGCCCCCGGGGGTCAAGCGCTCGGTATGTTCGGCAATTTCACTTTTTTAATCGCTTACGCGATTATTAAAACGAAAATCGTTATTATACCTGACCGGAGGCTATACATTTTTTTTTTGTTTATGGAACCTTGTCGAGCGTTCGCGAATGATATTCATAAATACTAAATTCGAGGCAGTTAACGTCATTAACTAGCTCGTTAATTTCGCGAGAAAATTCGCGGATTTCTCGGCGTGTTAAACGATAATTTTTTTGTTTTCCGAAGGCCAAACGTCTTATTTACTTACACGAAACGATTGATCCAACTTGGTTTATACAAAATGGGGGAAATTTAGTGGCCAGACGAAGAGTTTTTACGCTTAACAAACGTTATATGACAAAAAAAACTTACTTTCTATTTCGGCTACGTCATTCGCTGGTACAAAACTGTTGCCATCTTGAATGCTCTCTAAACAGAATCGCAAACAATATTCGTTTTCTCGACACCGTTGTTTCAATTGACTCTGCAAACACCGTCAGATTATATACAAAATATAAACGGCGCGAATTAAACATTTTTAATTGCTTACAATTTCTGCGACAGTTACGTTGGAATTAGGATAAGCCACCAGCTTGGAGAGTACCTGCTCTAAGTAATTCAATTGCAATCGACTCTTAAGTATGAGTTTACGTACAGAATCTGACGAATCTTGTTCAAAAGCTTCATCATCAAGCTAAAACGGCAATTAAATAACAACGAATTATATTCCTTTTATTGTTATTGTTATAAGTAGAATACTTACGAAACTTGGTCTACCGATGCTAGAAGCACAGTCAGATTGACTGTCAATGTATTTTCGGTAATCATCGCCAAAGTCTAATAGACGTCTGACAGAGTCCGCGTCTGGTGGATCTTCACTGTATGGTTCACTTAAGTACTTCTCTTGGTAGCTGTCCCAAGCCTGTTCAGAGAACGAACTGAAGTCCGTTGTTGTACCTGACGGCAACTGAGCAGTCAATGGGAACCGTTTTTCTCTCGGAGTGACAGCCCCGAATTCGCCCAGCCGGAATACGGGCATTTTCATTGGACGTTTGCGCGTTCCCGGCCGTTTTGACTCTTTGGTCGTCTCGTCTTCAGTTTCTGAATCCACTCGTGTATCGATTTGTGGTATGCCGCATAAAGAGCCAGAAAACGAACCAGACATGACTGCTTCGTTGTAAACAATAGAAGAATTAACTACAGACGTGAGACTATCGGCCGATCCACTTTTGCTTTTCCTCTCCTAAATTCGTAACAATCGATAAATACGTCGCGTACGCATAGATATCATAGAGATTTGTACAAACCATGGTGCTCCTTCTTCTGTGTTTAAGTTTACGTCGTCTCAACGAATTGACGTTACCGCAACAATCTTGAGTTTGGGTCGCCGTAGATTCCTCAATAGTGGACGAATCTCTTCCATTTACAGACACTTGTTCGTGAGACATTTGGTTCAAGGCTGATTCGGAAACAGATAATTGACTGGATTCCGTCAAGAGCCGAGTTTTTGGAGTGCTTTGCGGAAGACCGGACATGCTAACCGGTCTCAACGAATTTCTCGAATTTATTTTCGACCTTAGCACAACCTAAAAATCGGAGTAAAAGAAAAATTAGAGTATTTAATAAATACGATGGCGGTTTACCCATTGTCGCGTATTTCGTGTTACCTTTGGGGAACTGCAGTCGTTGATGTGCCCTGGACTCGAGGTGAAATCCAGGTCGGTAGCTTGCACCACGGTTATGTCACAGGACCGCGAAGAATGTGAAAGGTTGTCCGAATTCAGATGTTGATCGTCATCTTCCGTCGTATACTCGCCGCTAGCGTCGCAACTGTCGCCGATGAATTCGTCGTTCTACAAAGTACATTGTCACGAACCCTTTCCACACACGGTTTACGCACAGAAAAACGTTCAGACAATTACCTCGGGATCGACGTTTTCTTGTCTGAAACTTCTTCTTCTCATACCACTACCGATCATCCAAGGCCTTTCGGCGTGTTTACCCCTGGAAACTGACCAATTGACGTTTTCGACGAGGGCTTTGATTTCTTCCGAGTTGGCTCGCTCCGCCAGAGATGCGACGGGCGCTTCCGGTTTTCTCGCGTCTTTCGCCGCGCTCGTGCTGTAGGTCCATTCTTCCTCCGACGATTCCGACGTTTTCCCTTCGGCTTCCGCCATCGACTTCTTTTGGCATTCTTGTTCCGAATCGGTGTCCAAATGTCTGTAGTAAAACGTGGCCAAGTTCGGGCCCTTTCTGTCCGACCTACACCATACGGAACCCGTCGTACAACGATCGTTTTATTATCACTCACTCGTTCGTTCGACTTACCTATGGAAATTGGCCGTATCGTCGAACGACATTCGTTCGGATTGAAGCGCGGACGACGGAGACGTTTCAGTTTCCATTTCGTAGTTATTACCGTCGTTGCTCTGTGTAACCGCCGTTTTAAGTTAATTTTAAATTAAACGAGTATCATTGGACGATTTACCGAAAAGTACTTACGTCTATAGAATTCGACAATGTACGATCGACTAGACGCGGATATTTATGAACCGGTTCTTCATCGCAGTCCGAAGAACTATTGTTTTCCTGCAACACAAACGTACGACCGCGCGCGTTATTATTGATCGCCGGACATTTCGGTCGCGTCGACTTATTGTTAAACGAGTTTACTACTCCGAAACTCGACGCGTGGTCGTTGGTATGTACGCGTTTATTAGTTAGCCAGCCGTAATACTGAAAAATCCGTACCTCCCGGCATTTCTTCACGGTCAGACTTTCGATGAAGCAGATCCACTCTAACGACCTGATATACAACAGCTGCCACCGATGTTCGAAATTCTTCGCCTTTCTCGTCAATAACGGCACCGTGTGCAATAACTCCTGGTGTGCAGGATTCGTGGGTTGGCGTTCATCGGTTAACCATTTGCAATACTTCAATACTAACCGGATGCATCTGCCTTTCGTTTCAATGTCATTGTGTATAGACTAATAAAATAAAAAAATTATTATAAGATAATTTCGCTTAGACTACGATCGAATCTATTATTCAAATTTGCGTCGAAATTATTTGATCGTAAATGTTACGCGGTTTTGACGACGACTAAATATGTTTAAATTCGAACGGACCGTTTAGTTACTAAGAAATTACTATTTTATTACCACGAAATGAAAAACCGGCACACGCGAGAGAGCCTGTCGATAGAATTTAATAATATAATTTCGTATTTATGTACGACGTTTATGGGCGCGCCGTCGAAGCTTCTAATTTAGACAAAAAATTACGATCGTCATTAACTCTTGGTACATTTTTGAAAATGTATTTAAGCTCCGTTGTACATATTTTAGCTTAACACTTAATACGGTAGGAAAAAAATACTTTTATAAAATTACAACCCCCCTCCCACGATAAGGAAAAAATTGGATTACTTTTAAGATAACATCAAGATTGTTAAGGATACTACGAGAGTATGAATCTCGATCGACAAATATTATATCAAAATGTCTCGACAAAACGGCAGAACCCGTTTCGTATTTGTAGACACTCGAAATTCGATATCGCGGACGTTCCTTCGACTAATATTACCGGTCGAAGTTATTTTAACGTTAAAAAAAACCGTTTCTTATTCCGACGTCACGCCGTTGTCTCTCCCGACGTTTGAATAATACACTAATATTCTTTGCCCGCGAATTCGTTTAGTTTCGCGGAGGAACCTGGCGTCGTTTCAATAGACTTTAAACGTTCTCGTCATTGCGCCCGTCGTTTTAAAAATATACATTCGACAACGTTCGTATGATTATTATTATTATCGTCGTCGTCGTTTTTAAAGGCCCGCGCTCGAATCGAGACTCGAGTCCGCCGTCTCGATCCCAACGAACAGTTATTACACGTTGAAACCGTAATAGTGTACACCCGTGCACGGTGTCTCGTACATAACCGATTTCGGTTCATAACAAATCCAGTGACGCGAGTTTATCGAACGTAGAGTACGCTATACGTGATTGTTTTCCGCCGAAAAAAGCGTTTTATTTATTCGGTCAACGGGACGCGCTATTTATCGAAAACATTAGCGGAATACACGCGGTCCAGGCGTTCGAAATCGTGACGTAGTTAAACAACTTTAAGTACCACTGGACCGGCGCGCGTCATAAATACGACGTTCAAAAAAAAAAATAAAACGTGGCGGAGTAGATGGCCCAGATATATTTAAATCGGGCGTGCCTTTCACGCACAGAAACACTGTCGTCCATATTATCGTCACACGGCCTCCCCGACGACGGCGAAAGGATTTTCGTCGAACGTAACGGACGTACGGTTTTTTATTTCGTGGGTCTTTTATTTTGTTTTTTGTTTAACGTATATAAAACTCGACGGACGCCAAATAGGAAACGTGTGCGCGTGTCGGCTCCGACGGCGGTTTTTTTTTCGGTAGTCACGGTTCGTCGAAAAAGATACCGGGCCGTTGTCGTCGTTATTATATTATTGTCGTTTTCGGAGTGTAACAACCGAAGAAACCGGCAGATTAAACGGGACGGTATACTACGGAGTCGTTGCCGTATAATTTTAACAACTACCGTTCGAGTAACGTCGTGTCTTTTTTTTTCGATAACTGTACGCGATGTTTTCCGGCGCGACCGAAACGTAAATACCGAGTACGTTTCGATTAAAACTTCACGAATAATTTTGCGGCGGACAATTGTGGCCCGTTCTATCCAATCGCTCGTTGTCGGAAAATTCGAACGAACTAACGCGTATAGACACGCGTGTTGTTTAAAGACGAATACGTATATGTCGCACCGATTCGATATTACGACTGTTTCAATGTGAACAATTCGACGTGTACACACCGTCTCTCCCCATTTCCGTCCAAAACGCGTCAATTAATTCCGACGACTCAAGCCGGAACACTTTTTCGAGGTACGCGCCCCGGTATTACACGGTACGCGACGAAAATACGAATATTAAAGAAAACGAGGGAAACGGTATCGTTTAAACGGCGATCATCTCCGTCGGCGCGGCGATATTACGACGGGCGAGCGGCCAGCGGAACGGCACGTGTGAACACGAACGTCGAATACACGCACGACTTCCGCTATATCGATAATTTATTCCGTTTACGAAATCCACGATATTCAAGGTAGACGTTACGCCTAATATATTGTTGTTACGAACGCCACCTCCTCCCCCCTCGAAGATTATTTATCGGATAATTATTATTATTGTTGTTTTGGGCCGTACACACAGATCGATCGGCCGTCAATTGTCCGGGAATTCGTTTTATATTATTTTCGAACCACAAACGCGTGGTTTCCTTTAAAAATTGACAACGCCCGACAACGGTTCTCCAAACGTGTCCGCCGTTCGTCCGCGATGTTACGAAAACGAGCGAACGAAAAACCGTTGCATTGGCGGGCGAAAAAATCGTCGTAATTTCCTTCGCTCCTATTTCCGAAACGAATACGCCGCAACAATAGTCGTTTTCGGGCCCGGTCGCTCGCAACAGTCGTACGCATTATTATTGCCGGCAGCGTATTATGTACGCGCGTTAATATGGGTACGAGAAATGACAAAAACAATTCGACTCCCCTGGCTCGTATAATTAACGCCAACCCTCGTTTCCTGCGATCGTGTGCCAATGTGCACCGTCGAGACAGCGTCGTCGTGATACGCACGATAACACACGTACATGCATATCTGTATATCTGCTCGTACGTCCACATTGTGCGTACGCTCGTCAGTCGATACCAATTTGAAACACGTGATAGACCGTTGGTCGTGCCCGACGACCACGTAAAATGATAAGTTCGGTTACCACGGTAACATAACGCTGCGATACGTATTATTCGTGCGTGCGTGCGTGTATGTGTGTCAAGTAATCGCCGAAAGGAAAACTTTTGGAAACTCGACAGACGCGACAATGCGCGTTTAAAACGGTAATTTTCGTATTTATTTTGTACGTTTTAATTCCAAAATAACGTCTTAGCGATAAATATATAAATAACGCGTACACATATTATATAACCGTGGCTATTGGACGAAAACACGTTCGCGAAGTGAACGCGTAAATTGTTTTCGACACGCGATAATATAGTTCTTGATCTTTGCATACACGTGTTCGTAAAAAACGAAAACACGCAATTGCTCTTAAACGTTAAAAATTGACGAAAATACGATTTGATGGAATAAACCTGTTACGAACGAGGCGGCGGTACGAAACCGATAATTCGTGTTTTTTATAT
This sequence comes from Geopemphigus sp. TES_GeoC_2020, assembly GCA_025469175.1. NCBI lineage: Eukaryota > Metazoa > Arthropoda > Insecta > Hemiptera > Aphididae > Geopemphigus > Geopemphigus sp. TES_GeoC_2020. Next base: position 48,023 of record JAIPRN010000625.1, read on the forward strand.
TGTCCAATTAAGGCGACTAGTTGGCGGTCTCATAAATATTTGTAATGAAATCAACGAACGATTCGTACGAATAAATCGTAATTCGTTATAACATAATAAATAATTTCTACCTGAAAATACAATACATTTAATAACGGAAATATATATAAATACATTAACGGATCGTTATTTGAAGTTAAATATTTCTCCGATTTTCCACGATTTTTATACGTTGTGACCTCTTTTCGTTTCTGAAAAGACGCGATATTTTTGACATATCCAAGCCATAGATGAAATTGCTCACCATTATTGCTTCGATTATTTTGAAAAACAATTCGTCGCCGTTTATTCGAATGGTTTCGTATTCATAAAAATAAAACGCGTTATTTATATAGACGAAATTTTTTGAGTTTAAACATTGTGGCTTGTTCGTTAAACGAATTCGGACTGCGATCTCGTACCATTTTTCGAGATACGTCTCCACTACACGACGCGTCTTTTTCACGTTTCAATTTTTCCCACTATTCATAATCGATATATCCGTGATAAGTTACGACGCCAAAACATTTTTATCGTATTATTTATTATACCGTTATGATTAACGTGTTTATTATATTAAATTGGATCGATACGTTTTTAAAAACGGAACGAATTTACTCCGGTAAACTCGGTTCTTGAACGTCTCGGCGTTCGGTGTTTTTTTTATAGAAGATCAAAAAACAACGTGTTTAATAGTATTCTCGATGGCGAAAATACGAATTACGATCGTAATTATTCATACGTCAAATAGCCTGGAGGACGGGTAGTAACAATAAAAGAAACCTAGTTTCGACGTGACAGGCGGAAAGGTGCTAGAAGTTCCGTGTCCGTAAAATCGTAAGAGTATTGAAATCCACGACGATACATTGCGGGGCAATTTTCGTAGACAAACGTGGCTGCGATACGCGAGTGAAACGACTGTCGGGTATTGAAATCGGCGCGACTTTCGTCGATTTCTCGAACGAACGAAAGGCGATTTATTTTTCGTCGCGGTACACTGGCTGAGGAACGACAATTATTTGTTGTCGGTTGCCCGTACGAAACGAGTTTCGTTTGAGATTTACGTCATTTTTTTTTCGAGATCACGCGAGTCGATCTCAGAACCCGGCCATTCGGCGGCGGCGGCGTTCGGCTGAAACGTACAATAACCGCACCCGAAAATGTCGTCCGAGAGAAGAGGACCGTGAACGGTTGACGGCGACCGTAGACCGACGTAGACACGGGTGGGTGAACGACGATATTGTGTACACGTGGTACAACGGACACGACACACCGTCGTCATTTTCGGAATTCGCTTGTCCCGGAGGCGAACGATTACTACACGCGATTCTTACGCATCTCGACGCTGACCCGGCGACGACCACAACGCGTTACGGGTTTGTTATATAAATACCGTAATAATAGAAACGTACCGTTCGCGGACGCTAAAGTCCGACAGTAAACATATGTAGGCCGAACGAAACGCCACCGGGTCCGTCGAAAACACACCGCGACGTTATATTCGCCCGTAGGCGTTATAAATATTTATTTCGTCCGGCCGTCGAGAAGAGCCTTACCGCTCGCGTCGTATAATCGCCGATACCCGAACGCGGGACACGCGTGAAGGTTATAATATATTATTGCGCACGACCCGCGGCGTTAGGTTAGGTATATAAAACGACATTTCGTGCCGGGTCCCTTATATGGCGCGCACGTACTCGTCGCTCGATGGAGCCGCGACAACATCGCCGTCGTCGTCGTCATTATCTCCGTGTACCGGATTCTCGAAATACACACGGGTCGGTCGTCTCCGGTCGTCCCGCGGACGCGCCGTCGCGTTTCGACAACGACCGCGGCCATTATTGCGCCGTACGTCGGTTCTCGTCGTACGCGCACGCGCGACACGCGGCCTGATCCATAACGTACTCGCGTGTAACCGTAACCCGGGTAATAGTTGTGCGGGGTCAAGCAGCGGCGGCAACATTGTTACATTCGTGGACGGAAAACGAGGGAAATAACGAAAAACCGTTCTGCGGTAGGTAGTAATGACGAAGTGTTCTCGCGTACGAAACGTAATATTAATAAAACGTACGCACTCGTAATAGGGTATTTGGTGAACGAATATATATATATATATACGTGTACGCGCGGGCGCTCGGTCGAAATTCGAAGTAATTTTATGATATACGCGGCAGGCACGCGTACCCAGACAACGAAATGGACCGCGGAGAACGAACCCCGTTTTCGATATTTTTACAGGTACCACGCAGATACGGGTGGGGGAGATCGAAAGAATTCCGACGCATTCGTTTCCACTTCACCCGACGCGCGTCGCTTTAAGATAAACGTCGTATTTATTATACGTGTTTGTGTATATATATATATATATGTACGTATATACGATGTATTTACCTACCCGCGCGGTCGACGTTCAAAAACGTTTAAACGGCGGAACGTGCGTGTAATCTCGGCGGTCCCGTTTGCGCACGAATTTATTTACGCGCGCGCCACCCTACCACGTCGTAATACGTTCGTCGTATACACCGTGGGTACGAAACACGCGTTCAAACATTTTACGCGCCCGCCGAGTCGACTAACGACCGATATTTTTTATCTTAAACAGTTCTTAGAAAGTCCAACGCCTTTTAACGACTTCGTCGTGCGCGTACGCAATTCATTTATTGACGATGTGTATACGACGATCGCAACGTCCAAAGTTCGTGTATAGAGGATGACGCGTAAATACGGCTGGAAAAATTCTGCCGACAAAAAATGAACGCGACCGGTTGATTATGTGCGCATATGCGTGTGCGTAATTTAATAAGCTAATTAACGGGTGTGGTATGTATTTAATAGCCGCGCAATGTGTGTACTTAAAAAAAACTCTTTTCCGCTCGAGAATCGAATAAGCGCGCGCGCGAAGCTGTGCGATAGTGTACGCCGCGTACGTAAGTACAATTTTGTACGATACCTCGAAAGCGTATGGGTACTTTTTAACATTTATAAATGAAAACCGTAAATTGACGCCGTTCAATGGTCTTTTTGAGCGGGTTTCGAATTTAGTGACGCCGTAATTTCTGAAAAAAAAAACGCGCGCGAGTGATACGCGAGGACGAGATGATACGTTATTTAAATAATCTCGACGTTTACGTTTCACGCGTGTAAACAAAATTTTTTTTATTTTCGTCGACCGTCGAACCGCGGTGGCGAGCAAACGAAAAAAAACTATTTATACGATAGGCCTATATATATATATATATATCAAATGGAAAAAAGTATTGTATACAACCACCGGCGTTCCAGTGAACGCGATGCGTTCGATGAGCGTGGGATGCATCCGACGCGCGCCATATGGTAAGTGTACACAAAGCACACGCGGCCGAACGGAAACTGTGTATAATCTTTCGTTCGAAATATGGGAAAGAGAAACCCAATCGAATAACGAAAGCGGTTGTATTTTGGTTAAGTATAATTCGATTTGAAGTACGGTGTAATAGTATAACCCCAGAGGACAAACGTCTGTGGACAAAAAGAATAAAGCGTTTAGTTCGCGATGACTTTACCTTTTTCGCTCCCTCTATCACTATCACTCTCTCTCTCTCTCTCTTTCTCTTTATATATATATAAATGTGTGTGTGTGTGCGTGTGTGTACGCACAGATCTATTGCACGTGTCAAGACTACAACGAACTATTTATTATCGTTGGAGTACGTTCGTTAATTTTGTTTGTATACCGTGCGACGGAACGGCATACTTTATGCGATTTTTACGAATGTACCGCGAAATATTAAAAACTGTAAATGTACGCGTTTTAGAATGTTATTAAAAACGAATACGGCATTATTTTGAAGTATTTTCGAGAAGCATTTTCCAGGTAGCCAGTTTTATTTCCTAAAATACATTTTGTTTTCGATACCGGCGTGGATCAGTAGTAAAAATACACTCACGGCCAAGCGAATGAACGACTGAGTAGTGGTGGTGGTCACAAAAAGCCATTGCGGCGTGGCCTTTTGGCCACGGTTATGGTTGCTTAAAAAAAAAAATGCCCCACCGTGCGGACAAATGTGGTGGTGGGGCAATAGCGCTTAACCCCACACGCGTCGTTGTATCTCGCGTAACGAATAGCGTTCGAAAATAGTATCGAAGAAGTTTTCTCACACGTACGTAATTATAAATGTACGTAATTTTTATAATATAATACCGTACCCAACGACCCGAACGCTATTTCGGTACGTCGCGGTCGTTGTCAAACGTACGTTGCCAAATCGCGCAATGTCCACGATTGTAACCCGTTCCCTTTAAATGGCTTATCACGGAGAGACGAGCGCGTTAATTAGAACAGCGAGACAGACAACACGCACGGGGTTTGTAAATAACGGTTTTTTTTTTTTGGTTAAACGATTTTCGAAACGAAAAACTACCTAGCACGTATTATGTAACGGAAATTTCGTAGAGATGTCCTCCTCGAACATTAGACGTCTCGATTAAAGTCTATTTCGGTAATTTCTTTTTTATGTACGAGGGACGCGTAGAATCGGAACGGACGTTGTTATTAGCGCGGAACGAAATTAATTTCGTTTTGTTTGTTATTTTATACAATCGACGAAATTTTTAACGATCGATCGGAGAAAATGTTTTCCGCCGCAAGTTCGTAACTCGGACGAACCGGAGGTGTGCGCGTTACATTATTATTGTTAAGTTAATTAAGGTTATTAAAGACGACCGGATTCGCGTTAAAATTTCCCTTCGAAACTTCGGAAGAAACGAAATACAAATCAAACGCGTAATATATTGGGCGTACGGGCTAAAAAAAAAGCGAAAACTGCGCGCAATCGAATCGTTACGATAGAGTACAATGGTGATAGGTATACACACACGCGCGCGCGCGTATAATAAATAATCGTATATTGTGTGAGCCGTGTGTGACATAATAATAGAGAATTAACGTAAAATGGTCCGGGTGTAGAAATGACCTCCGAGCTTAGCCGTTCGTATTATATTGTTAATAAAAATAGGCTTAGCGCGCGCGCAAATTAAATTGTTATTACGGTACGAAACGCGCGAGTTTCGAACGGTAATTACGTAACGCCTCGAGCAAATGTCGCGTATTATACAACGACCGGGTCGGCGTCGTTTTTGTATTTGGCTGTCGTTGATTCGTGGTGTACTTGGAGGGGGGGAGCGTGTACCCACGCAACGGGGCGAACGTATTTTGAAAAACCGATACGATATTTCGAAACAATTATAGTCCTTGCCGGTCAAATACGATAAATACGTTTTTCGGTTGACGCGGGCACTGTGTATTATTTTCACGGTTTCGCGCACAAATTCAATATTATCGAAAGCCCTCCCCGTTCGCTCTTGCACTAAATGACGTTAACGCGTTAATTTACTACTATATACTATATAACGGACGCCGATTTTGCACAAAGACCGTGTTGGTACTTTTTAATAACGACGGATAATTTCGAGGAATATTGTAAAATATCGAAATTTTTTTCTGTATTCGCAACGGGTTATCTCGACTAAAACGATGTATTAAAAGAAAATCGATGCTCCTATACACGAACGCGTGAATTGTAAAAACCCAAAACGACAGCGAACTATAACGAGAAGCGATTATGTCAGAATTAAAATTAACCGCATTTTCAATAATTCGTACTCAAATAAAGGAGGTATTCGGTTAACGCAAGTATTGTAAGACGGATTATTTTCGTTTACGAGAACCAGTCAAATCGTTCATTAAACCGTGATGATAACCATCTCCCGTTTTCGGCAAACATTCTTCGTAAATACGCGAAACTCGTACGGATCGAAAATTCTGGAATCATCGACGACTACGTCATTATCACCGTCGAGGTATCAACAACCTCGAGTTCACCGTAACTAACTTGAATATATATTTCACGAGATAAAAAAAAATAAATAACGATAAAACCTTTTTAAAACGATTTCGTTTTACGATAATTACAAACGGTTACTACGGAAAATGTCTCCGTTTTCGTTCTCGCGTAAAACGCGGTCTCCGCGCGATTGGTGTAAAAATAATAAACAATAACAATTTCTCGATTAAGTACTCCGAAAAATCCGGTGCCCAAAATAATACGTCACTGTTCGCTATTAGGCACGGCGTCGTCGTAAATCAACGAAATCGTAACACGTTAGCGCCGAACCCGTTTATAATTGACGGGCCAATAAACAGTACAGACGATCATTTCGCGAATCATTAACGCGCGCACTCGTCGTCGTCATTACGTATTAAAACCGTCCGCGGACGACTTAACGTCGTCGTTAGTTAGACACGTTTCGCTTTCCCGAGAGGTCGAAACGATTACCCAGGACGAACTTGTTTCGAATTTCCATATCAAGCTAACGAAATATGATTTTCGTTTACGTACTTCATTTAAGGATAAAACTGCGTCGTTGTTATAATCGCCTCGACATTATTATATTTTCATCGTGTCAAGTTGGACGCTTGCGCGCGTATGTGTGTGTGTGTGTGTGTGTGTGTGTGTTTGCGTAATACTTAACAATGGTGTTCGGTCACTAACCCCAACTGTAACATCGTTAGTTATTTATATATATTATATAACGTATCCTACGTAAGTTTAACGTTCGTTTTTTGTATTTTTGTTTTGTACTCGACTTTATTAATATTGGTCTGGAACATTCCACTCGTAGGGTAACGAATATTCGCGGGGAAAACAATAAAAACAACCGTCGTCACAAATCCGTTCGTAAATTCCCCGCGCGCCGTTTATCCCGTAGACAAACCAGTCGCGCACTAATTGTAAATCTTATTTCGCGTCCGACTCTTTCGGGCAACCGTCGATTATTTACGTTACATGGTTACCGAAATATCGTTTCGAACGTATTCAAAATCTGTATCGATCCGGTCGCGTATAATAATAATAATAATAATAACAACCATACCTCGGACATCGCGCGACGGGTATGTATGTATATATCGTCACCGCTGCGCACGAAGGAATGGCAATTTTACGAACGTAACGCTCCAGGAGTTTCGAGCGATTACGATAATGATAATAATCGACGTTCGCAAATATTTGACTAGAAAAACGAAACCAACGGAACGGATGTTCCGACGTCGATTTAAGGTACATAAAACGTCCGCGTTTTCGTTCGAAAATTACAACAATAAGCCCGAGATTTAGACCGTCCGCGTCCGAACGATGTTTTTCGACGTTCGTTGTACACCACCGCCGGGACGTTCACACGGCGTGTAAACACAACCGTCTAACCGTTGTAAGTGTACACGTTACAGTCGTCGTAGTCGTCCGTCCTGGCTTCGCTCGTCGAGTTAAAACACGCTTTTAACCGAACATGTCGACGAATTAAAAACGAACAAAACACCAAAAAAACCACCAATCGCAATATATAACGGTTCGTACACGCGTTTAAACTTAAAATTATAACTGTGCCCCATTTAATCGACGCGTACATGACCCGAACTACATACGAAAGATAAGACTTTCTAAAAATGTAATCGCGATATTGAATTCGCCAATTAGCGTACAAGACGCGATTATTGATATAACGTCGACACACACGGTACACATTGTACTTGGGTCGGAGACGCGTAGTACTATAAACATAGTAAATATTATCGCGCGAATAATAGTGGTGTACCATTATATTTTATAATAGTACCGTAATTGACCGGGGAATAATCAGTATACGGAGGTCGTTTGTTTCGCGTTGGCGGAATAAGTAATAGTTATTATAATCCGAATTCGACGGTCGAATTATTTTACGTACGCGCGCGTATCGAATGGAAGACGGCGGTTATTGAAAAACAAAATACGGCGCCGTAGGTAACGAAACACGACGAGCGGAAGAAAACCCGCCGACGCTCAAAACGCGAAATGTACGCGCGATTTGGTTTTTACATACATACGCATACTGGGCGGTTAACGAATTGGAACGAGAAACTCGGTAGCGGCACCAAAGTTTCGGGTGGAGACGGAGCCCGAATATTCCGCGATTTCGACCTGTGATAAGTTGTAGGTCGAAATTCGGGTGACGCAAAGTCGACGGGATGAATTCGATAAAAAGCATTCGCGGACGCGTGGCGAATGAAAAGTGCCGTTACCGCGTTCCGGAAACGGCGAACGTAACTAACATTCGCTTTCGAAACAAGTAATTAAGATCGATACCGTAAAACGAACGTATTAGAGTTTGAGAAACGCGCGGAACAAAAATCGATTTTGGGAGAATTCCGCGACAAAAGCGTAGACGATTGTGACTAAAAGGCGTTACACACACGTTTCTCGTTGTCGGCAAGCACGAGCCGCTGACATCATTTTGGCGCGTGCGTTACCGCCAAGTAAAACGGACGAGAACTCCAATATGTCCGAGGTACTTGTAGAAAACGTTCCTCATTCCCACAGAGGTCCGCCGTCCGTAGGACTACCGCACAAATTAATCGGGTCGGATGTTGTTTTCAATTCAGCGTTTGTCGGTCAACCATCACATCGTTTTGTTCCTAAGCTCGCGCGATCACCATTAACCACCAACAATCTGCCCCTTTCTCCCCGGGATATAATCGAACATGTCCGCGCGACAATACGTTTTTTACTCGCGTGCGCGTCGGTCGAAACGACGACTCGGGGGATGAAATCGTTTCATTTTTCGTAATAATTGTTTACTACTATCGAGTTTGAAAACGGTCGAAACGGTTTATTTCCTTGTCGTCTGGACACGGTCCATCGGGCATCGTTTGTACAGCGTACCAGGGAGGGGTGATGGGGTACACCGCGACGAGAACAACGAACGGAGATCGCGCGCTAAAAATCAAACGCCGCCACCGCCGTCGTAATCGAATTCCATTAGTTACGCTCTCTCCGCGTGCGCGCACTCGTCGTACACAACAATACGGTCAAATCTCGTATTCTCTTTGTTGGCGGACACACACACACATACACGACTAGCCCACCGCCATTCGCTTGTGCGCGAAAATCGCGCGTGAAAAACGTGCACCGTGTCGTCGTACATAATGAAGCTTGACGCGACGGTGGCTGCCGATTATTATTATTACCATTATTGACGGAGAAAAATACGAAAAACGAACAAATCCCGTAAAAAGCGACGACCGAATTTTCCAACCACGTTGGTAACGTCCAACGAACGAATATTAACGTCAATAAATACGAAACATTAGCGTGGAAAAGAATGGAAACAATAACGCTAAGCCGAATTCGAAAACGATAATATTGTTATTTCGTGAATAGTCATGGTCCTCGACGAAGAAGTTTTTTTTTCAGGGGGGGGAAGCGCCTGGTCATTTTTAAACAACTACGTCGATACATGCATATAACATCGCGGCTTTCAAAACAAAAATCCGTTCCGCCCCTCGAAACGAACCTCCCAGTTTGAATAAACCGGGGTACGCATACAATAAACGAAACGCGCGATCGTTTATTATTTCAATTTGATAATCGCGTAAGTGAAATTAAATACGAAAAGACGCGAACGTTAAATTTTTTATTTTACGATAATTATTAGACGTTTCGCGCAGGATGGTGGAAAATTACGCGATAATATACGGACGATAAATCTGTAACTTCGGTCTATACCGAAATCACGTCTTTATCTCGAGACCGAAAATCCAATGACACAATTCGCGTAGAACGAATTGGAAAGCGGATTGCGCAATATCTCCTATTACATACAGTTACGCGAGTTCAATTAGACCTAGGAAAAATAACGATTTTCGAAAAGAAGAGTGTACGTTATTTATACGTACAATCTTATGTTGTCTAATTATCTGTTGATTATTATCGTTTCGCTTAGTTCGCGAATGAACGACAAGGTGTTATTCGAAACAAAAAAAAGAAATGTGATCCCGAAACGCGGATGGTCTAGGTTGGGTACAAACATATTGATATTCAACGCTTACTGTTACTTTATATACATATATCTATTATACATATATAAATATACAGGTGCACACGTGTCGCGTAAAATACAATTTAGTAAAAACTCTTATTTTTTTTGTATTGTGAATTGAACATTTTTCGTCGAAATGACGTAATTAATTCGAACGATAAATATTCGCTTTCTTTTCCGTCTGTAAACATCCATCATACCAGTGAATCATTAGTTCGCGTACGATAATATCGAATTATATATTGTTGTTAATATAGATTTTCGATATTAAACAAAAACCTACGACATTCGACCTAAAACATATACGTTACGCGTTAAAAATGTATACACCAAAATGAAAAATCAAATATTTCTTACGAATCTATTCGAAAATGTCATATAATGACAAACTATTATGTTTACTTTTTAATAGAAAACTATAAATCAATCTGCAGTCCAATTAACAAATAACCGATTTACCAAAATACTTTTACAATACTTTACCTTTTCGCCAGTTTACTTTTTAAACTTCGCGATTTACAATTTGCAAATTGTTTATATTCGTCTCGGATGTTGTCGAAAAAAAAATTAACAAACAAAATATTGTGACAAATCGAATCTACCAAAATATATATTGAATAATCGAAATACGACGTCAACGTCGTAAAATATATAGTAAAAACTAAAAACAAACCTTAACTACGTAAAATCGAAACAATTATACATCAATTATACTTAGTCGTAACGATATACGAAACGTATTTGATGCTTATATAGTACACAGTACGATCACAACTAGAAAAAATTGTGCAAATGTCATACACAATTCCGAATGTTTATTACGAAAATACAATTTATTTCCCGAAAAGTCGATTTCGCTGGGATCACAATTTGCGGACAAGAGTAAATCGAATTTTAAACAAGCGATTTCGTTCGGATACTTCGGACTAGAGGAGCGTCGCGAATGTTGGCGGAGAGGCGAAATGAGAAATTGCGGCACTAAAGGAGAATAAAATCGAAAATACGATAAAATGTAACTAACGGCGCGAACGTCGAGATAGATATTGTCGTACTAGAGCCACGACGATCCGAACACGGAAACAAACAAGCTCCCCGATGAATATCGGGGACATTCTATTTCGTTCCGATTTTTCACGCGTATCCACATTTTTCGTTTGATAGCCTATACATACTCGTAAATTACGAACAATAATAAATTCGTTCGAATATCATCTTTCACTAATTATTGACCGTCCGGGAGCCGCGAAAATGTTGGGAAGAGCCGAAGGAAAACAGCCACCACCGCCGTCTCGGCGGGTTGCGAAAATTCGAACGCTTTGTACGACAATGTGTTGGACCATCCGGTTACGGGTCGATAAGAATGCAGTCGGTAGAGCGATATTCTTAAGCGACTTTGATTCGATCGTCAGTCGAATAGAATAGCCCGTACAAATGACGAGTTTGAAAGAAACGGCGCGTACAGCCGTCGTCAATTTTGTGAGATTCTCCGGATGAATCAAACAATATCGTATCCCGCCTAACGCGGGTAACACATACACACACACGCACATGCACACGCACACACACACACACATTTTATACGTTTATACCCCCGCGCGAAATTATCATCTTCCGTAATATAATACAATCGCCGCCGTTAAGAATAGACGCACGGTTGCTTTTGTACGCGCACGTCAACCGCGCGGCTATATTCGACCGATTCCGTCTATTCAATGATCGTAAAAAAATGTACCCCGCCGGTCGTCCTCCGCGCGCGACCGGTGAATTATAACGAAGCACGAGCCGATAAATAACGGAAAACGTATTTATACAAACGCGAAACGTCTCAGCCTTCGGCGGAATTTCCACGATATCTCTCGTTCGCGTTTTCAGCGGTGTGTTGTAACACTCTCGTGTAGTACACTCGTGAGTGTGTACACTCTCGGCCGTCGTAAGGTCGCGGCGTATTAGCAGAAAATCAACGACATACTAACGCGTACCGTGAACAATGCGCGCGCGCGCTATAAATAATGTCGCGCAACTGTCCCGAAATATTTCGAATTTTCGTGTTACGGCTCGGCGAATGAAATGGACAAACTGTGCGTGTGTGTCCGTTTTACATTGTCGTCGTTCCCCGTGGTGTCGATAAACAGTAGGGAATTACTCGGTTAACCGTTAAATACGCGCACGGTTGTAGCGAACGCGAAGGATCTTTCCTCCGCGTCGTCCGATTCAACGCCGCGCTGAAATCGTCTTAAGCCCGCGTTCGAAATCGCTATCGCCAACAAACGTTCACGAAGACTACCCACCCTATCGCCTGTAGTTATCGTTACGAGCGAGCATTTCCACGACCGCTGGATGCGAGAACACGGGACACCGGGTGATATTCAAACGGGTAAATTGAACCGAATTTCTTGTACAACAACCCGTCCCTGGTTAAATCCACAATTACGTATTGAACGGTTTGACTGAAATATACACGCGGGAAAAAACCGTCGTCGCTCCTCTCCGTGTCGCTTTAATAAACGCCATATATCGGGCGGACAGTCCTCCGACGCGGTACCGGCGGATTTAATTGGATCGTACGGACGATTCGTTAACCTCATTTCGTCGCGGGCATGTACGCGACAATGTGTTTCTCTCGAAACGCCATTACCGTTTTATTTTTTTTTTTACGTAGGCAATCGAAAATTAGGGGCGCTAGTCGGTGGCGACAACTCGAAATCGTTCGAAACGCGCGTACACGGTAACAACGATACGCCAGACATGCGCGAACGCATTCGTGACGTCGTATACCAATGACCGGATCGGAGAAGGCGCGCACGCACACGGCCGTCCGTCTTGTGCGAACAACGTTCGTGTGGAATCGACTAAATCTGTAGCTACTGTATGATACGACGACGACGACGCGATTGTGCGTCGTTTCTGTCTCGTTCGCGCGCGTACATAATATTACGTTCAGCTCGTGGTCAACGGACGTCAAAAATCGCGAGGCCGCTTCATTATAAGAGTACGCTTTCCGCGTATTAAATATATAATCATCTTTGACGACGTGGTCGCAAAAATCTGTAACAATCGTTCGTTATTCGGTTATTTTCTCTCTTCGTTCGGCTCTTCTAATGTCCTCGCGTTTTCATACACGTCTTCTGGTCTCATACATTGGGTTCTTATTTCGTTTACGTCGCTTTTAACCGCGTCCACTACCACCAGCCGTCATCGTCTTATCCGATTCGTTACATCGGGTTCGCTATACGTATTTTTCTAACTCCGTCCACTTCGCGCAAACTTACAGACGCTCATATTAAGTTTTCGAAACAACCGCGGCGTGTGTCGAAAATAATTGGACGATTGTCGGAATTCATTACCGTATGAATACTGAACCGGAGAAAAAAAAGATTTTAATCAAATGTACCAACATGATTTCGCGATCGAATGAAAGAAAAGCTTCCCTCCCTCCCAGTGATGTAACAGAGGGGATAATAGGTTAAATTTCTTTATTCTTTAAGGATGATAGTTCGACTTAACCGGAGGATATGTCTACGAGTTACCTTCTCCAATTGATCTGTAGCCGAGCTGAGACTAATGGAACGTTAAGTGCGGCATTTCGTTGTAGTTCCGGTTAGTATTGGCGGATATTAATATTCGATTTCTTTTTTTTTAAGGGGGGGGGAAGACTTTAGTCTTAAAAATATTTGAACTCGACTAAATTTAAAATACGAACCAATTATCGTATTGGGATGCGCTAGCTAATTCGTTCAAGAAGAAAGGAGGCTTATGCCCACCCCTAAGTCTACCTACATCGGTTAGTATACCACACGACCTACGGCAATCGCGTTAATTTGTATACTACGTGCTCCGTTCTTTAGGCGTATTTGACGAAGTCGGAGGAACACAGTCCCGTTAAGAATATATCGTCGTTTTTTATTCGCGTATCTTAGATCGGCGCGCGCTCGTGTTGTTTTTCGCCTACGGAAATACAACCGTACGTGCCGACCGTATATATCCGTACACGTTTATACACGCGCGTCATAATCGAACCGTCATCGTTGGGCGGCGCGTTTTCATTTACGGGTAATTATCGCGTGAAATATCGCCGGGCGATTAATTTCGGATCGATTCCACTTCGCCACTCGTTCGTCGGCGGCGGGACAACAGCAACAACGACGACGTCGTAACGCACAAACGTTTCGTTGTTTCGTGGGCACCGAACATTACTTACCGAGCCTTTATCGCGCGCTTGCGCGTGCACGCACATATCCCAACCCGATTATTAAAAACCAATTTCGTCCGCGCGCACGATCTCCTCCCCCTTATTTTTTCAGCGCGTTTTCCTCGCCTCGCTGTGAACGGCGTCTCTATGTCTTTGCGGCCGCGTAGATTTATATCTCAATTCCATTAGAACCGTGTACGCGGTACACGGTATATCATTACACAGTGCCTACACACACACACACACACACACACACACACGACGACACCGGACACAACAACCCGCCACCGAAATCGCGTATCCGGTATTATTATTTTTTCCGTTATTAACCAAATGACACACAAAGGGTTATTTTGTTAATTTTGTTATTACGCCACGCGCCGCGATCCGTTATTATTATTATTATTATTATTATTCCATTTCGTCATTTCAAGCGCCAACTCTAATTGTCCGAAACGTAATAAAACGTTTCCCGAAGTTCATTAAATATATATATATATATATATTGTAGTACGTACGATAACAACGCCTCGAATAGGTCGTATTTTATTCGTGCCGTAATAACAAAACGCGCGAACAAATGTGTAAGTACTACGACGGCGCGCACGATAATTACAATTTCAATATTATATATAACGCATAACTATCGTACCGATAAGCACTAGTTTGGAATTTATTTTCGACCGAATTGTAGAAATAGAGAGAAACTGTTAAAACTATTCCATCGGATTTTCACAATTTCGCACGTTTGACCAACCGCTCGTTAGTTTTGCGCGACTTTCCTCTACGTTTCGTCAAATCGGATAACGTTTAATACGTAAATATTACGATAACGCGTATACGCGCGTGTGTAACGTGATACAACCGCAGACCGTGTTTTCGTACATTTTCGTACGGCGCAACGCCCGTAGACGTAGAAGACACGTACGCGTACGGCGGGCTAATAATTAACGACGATTTCACATTATATTCGTTTCCGAGTTTTTATCGAAAATAAAAAAAATAAAAAAACCAGCACGACGAAGACACGAAGAATGCCGTCGTCGAATAAACGTTCGCCAAAGACGTTTTTGGAAAACTGGTTAGGGAGGAGGCGTTTTGCCTTTAAGAGACCGAACCGTCCGTTTCGTTTCACCGCGTACACATAATAACACTGTTCGTGTATTCACGCAGATGTTATTGTGCGGCAGCGTTGAGAGAAAAGTAAACTTCCATTTCGACGAGTTCGTGCGTTAAGTGAATAATACTGTATATATTGTTTTATTTTTATACACACACACACACACATATATATATACACGTATAAAATTTGATTAAGATACGTTGCATATATGAGAAGACTTTCTCTACGAGTTAGTCATCCGACATAATAAATCAAATACGTATATATCGACCGCATCTCGCGATATAATATCAATAAAACGAAACGTACGAACTTTACCGGTATATAAACGATTATGGACGTAAAGCCGCCAAGCAAATTGTTCGATCGGATAAAATCGATCGCGAGACGTTTAAATAACGCGCGATGTTTATATATTTCTAATACGAACGACGCGGCTTAGCTTCGACGACGTGTCGTCTTCGTCGTCGTTGGTATTGTACTCGTAATCACATAAGATTACTCCCTCCCCCCCAACGGCCGACCACGGTTTGTTACGCCCGATTAAAACGAAATAATTATTTTTCGAACGTCACGGGTTCGACGTTACTCGTGTCAATTATACGAGCTACGGTAATGTGGTGTGCGCGCAGTGTCTTGGGCAAACAGTTTATAAACAATAGTCTGTAATTTACGCGACGGAATACGGATTGAACGGCGTAGCGCCGTCGTTGGTACAACAACCGGAACCAAAGGGATCGTCGTCGCTGTTTAATTTGACGAGTCTTATCAAACAATTACGGAACGAGTAGCGCGTTTGGCTGGAATTGCTAACACGTGTATCGCGCGCAATGGATGTAACGCGTTTCGATATACGAACGTACGTATTATTTTAAACGTTTACACGCTGTAGGAATAAAACGCGTTATGAATATCACACGACGTACATTACCCACGAATGTTACAAATCGTCGTCGCGGAGAATAATTATATTAGCCGCCATAATCGAAACGAATAAAAATTGTGCGTTAAATATTCGTGCGAAGTTGTAATAGAATTATGTGTTAGATACAAAAAAGCATGCTCGTTATATATCGGGCAAATAGAATTACGGTAATATAATGTAAAATATAAATACTAAACAGATTACACCGAACTTCCGTCGAAAATTTAGTAGATAATATATGACGTGTAGACGCTACACACACCAGTGGTGTTGAACTCGAATTAGCAACGGGCAATAATATTTTCGCGTCAAAAGTTGGCGAGCGAAAAATTGTCGCGGATCTTTTTTTTACTCGTATAACTCAATTGTTTCGTTTTTTTGGTCACCCGAAATATAATAAACATACTGTAGGAAACAAATTTTTATTTCGAGTTACTTCCAAACGATTCGTCGACTGCGTTTAGTTTCTACCCGTTTTGCATTTACTTCGATAAATTTCAAACGCGTTCGACTAATTATATGCGCCGAGAGAATTACGGGTGATTACGGTAACCGAAAACGTACATATTTTGTAATTGTAAATTTAACTGACAAACGATTGCTTTAAAAGTTCCTACGGAATACGCGTATAATTGCGCCACAAACATTATTATTTTTTTTATGTTGACTTAAAGTTTGCGATGTGTCGAATTTGTAATATTTACGTGTTTTGGATATAGTATATTACAGCAAAAAAATACGTTTCGTAATACAGATAATCAAATAACGATATTTCATTTAAACCACTTTGAGGACATTACTATATGAATTATGAAGTATACTTAATGTTTTTAACGCATTTTCAATTTATAATCTCCTTTGTGTATACAATTTGATTTGATCATCACATATTACGAAATATAATATACTGAACCCTGTATAAAATAATACTGTATTGCATATAATATTATATTCCTAAAACTACCAACTTCAAGTATATATGCAATGGATTGTAATTTTATTTTTTTATTTTTTTCGTTATTTTTTATATAATGTCAAATCTGTTTTTTTTTATTTGAAATTCTACTCTGTAGATATTTCTTTTTGCTCATAATTTTATTATCTTTTAATCGAGCTATGTATATTAATATTGATTTTTATATACTGTGTCTTTTGACAACCCACATAGTAGTTAGTTCACTTGAATAAAATTGTTATATATATATAGAGAGAGAGAGATGAAAAACAGTACCCTATATCTACGTAACTATACTATAAATACATAATAATAAATAAGATACGTTTACAAATTAAAAACCTAAAATAACGTTTTTATTCGTTTTCAATTATAATTTTTCATTAGGACTTATTAGTCAAATGAAAGTTAATATAAATTGTCTTTAAATAAATTCAAACTAAGGGTTTTTTTATATTATTTTTACGTTTTTGGTGTTAAAGTCTCTGGTGACGATTAATTTTAGTATTTTCAAGCTATTTTTGTGTGCGCACATAAAAGATGATTCAATTATTTGTAATATAATGTTTTGAATGAGTCAATATATATACATGCATATTTATAATACGGTTTTTTAAAGATTGTAATACGGTGATTTTCAAACATTTGTCGTTAAAAATTATTCTTCGTTGTAATAAGGATTTGGATTTTGAGAACCAATGACTTCACTACAACAACGATACATACGTCCAGTTCTTTTTTAACGGACTACGCGACGTGGGATCCAATCCTTTACGTTTTAGTTAATCAGTCCCCCCCCTCGCCATACACCCACAGACGACCGGGTCAGTTTAATTAAATGTAAATTATGCGGTTATACGTCGTTTCATGCTATAAGTGACAAACCGTTTTAACGACAAAAACTGTGACGGCCGGTAAACAATTAAAAACGGCGAAATTGTACGCGTAAATGGCCGTGGCGGGTATATACGGTATATTAGAACGTAACGTTTTAACGGTGATTCAACTAAAGCAAAAAACTATAATTTGTTAGCACGTGATTTAAAACGAATTAACGCTAGAGAACGCGCGAACGGTTTATCGGTACTTCTCGTTTTAAACCATTTAAATTAGGTTTTTCAATCGCGCACGCGGTCCAGTTGTATAGTAACAGTAGATTCAGACCTCCCCGTGGAGATGAGCTATGAATAGACAGATGGTTTAATAAACGCATTCAAGGCGACCGCTCCCGCGAGCACGAGGGCTATAATGTTACCGCACGCGTTCGATATATTATTATGGTATACGGATAGACTGTCAATATATAGGCGTAGCTGTTAGTTATTTATTTCGTTTATCTCCAACTATAAGATACCTATACATATATATATATATCACAGATTCAATGCCACTTGTAAGTCGTACGTCACGCCGACTACGATAAACACGAAAATATTAAGTTTTAAATAAATAGTAATACACTATATAAGTATATTACTTACGAGAATATAAGTACACAAAAAATATAATAATAAACCGCGTCAAAATCGTAACCTTAAATACATATATATGTTACAAAATACTACTATACTATTATAAAAGGACGTTCGTAAACGAATAATAATGTTAACATGTTTGGGAAAAAACGTTTATAAACGGGTAGAATAGAAAACAAGCCAACGAAATACCTATTTGACAACAAATTCGTTCCGTCGTATATTATCCGTTAAATATTTGAAAATCTACGTTTATTACGAGTAATAACGTCTGAACGCACGTGTTCGTAACTCACGGTTCGAAATGCGACGTGGATGGGCGACCTTAAAAATCCTCCGGTAACGGCGGTGTTGTTCGTTTCGTGTTAATACCGTGTCCGTAAAAGTAATCTGCCCCAAAACGACGACACGCGCGCGTCGCGGGTGATCCGTCGAAATTTGAAAAATGCACGCGAAAGTGGTTCGGACGACGGGTACAAAACGGAGAAACAGGTGGAAACGATGTCGTTGGAAGGATAACGATTTTGAAAAGAAACACTCGCGCGTCGCGTGAACCACCGCTCGGACAAAACACCACGAGAGAACGGACAAACAACGTCCGTCACAACGCCGTCGCACCGCACGCACAACTGCCCGTGTACGCGTATACAACAAAAACATACACGCGCACACACACACACACACACAAACACACACACACACACACACACACTGTACTAACCGGCGCGGCGCCCCTCGCGACGACGCCGACGCCGACGCCGATGGTCGTCCCTCCGCGCACCACCACGCCGGACCGGATATGCGCTATAACTACGGTAACGTTGGTACAAACCTTACACACGGTTTGACCCTCCGGAGAGAAATAGAGTGAGTGATAGAAAGAGCGATCCGAACGAAGATCAACTCGAAAACGTTGAAGGAAAAAAAAACGTGCGCTTGATTGCTTACGGTTATCGACATTTTGCGCGGCTATCATCGACGACGAATAGATAAGAATAATGCGAGGAGATTTTTTTTCGGATTTTTTGTTCGCGACGTACGTCGAAAGTCTTACGTAAATTGTCGAATAATTTAATAACCACGATTGTCTCTCGAGTTGCTACAATTAATACGCGTTTTCGCGGAAAGGCGCTTATTTCAATCGAAAAAGTCGCTACTGAACGCTTATAATGGATTCAGCCCGACGAGTGTCTGTTCTAACAGTCCCTTCGACGCGTCGCCACCATACGAATTTTATTTCGGGATACAAGTTACGAAATAATTATATAAAACTCGCGTAAATCGCGTTATTATAATAATCGCGAATTACGGTAAACGTGTGTGCGTCGTAATTGGAAATTAACTTTCGTAATGAACATTTTGATGGCTACAAGTCAAAGCTGAGACGATTCGACGAGATCGCATCTGCCAATCAGTGTCCACCCCTCCCACTCATCCCCCGTTCGACAACAAACGACCAAAATACGCTCGAATATAAGGAGATATACGTGTATACGGAGTGTTCAGAGGCGTTTGGGCACGTACAACCACATCGCGTATTGTAATTAATGTTCAAAAAGAATTCTCGCTGATCGTACGAACGCGGATTCGAAATTTACAAACGGCGAAAACGCTCGAACGAATTACTAATCAGTTACACGTTACTACGCTGTAAGTACGGCTTTCGCGTTTCTTTAGTAAAGAAATTACGTAGGTCTTAATAGTAAGTCCTCGATAAATAATTGAACGTAAACATCAAACTCTTTGGACATAAAACGCGTACGGTAATAATTAATTAACACGGACACGAGAGCGAACAAACTATCTTATTTTATTAACGAATCGTGAAAAACTTTGTTGGCCACGACGGTTAGTTGTCAACGTTGATTTTATGAATACGTACCGCGCTATAATAAAATAATGACGAGAATCTAACCTGTCGCGAAACTCTAGCTCGGTATTCGAATTTATTTTATTTTACGCTGTTCGTTTTTACGTTCTACAGACGATTCAGCCTTAAACGCAAGTGACGCGTAAATATATACAATTATTTAGAACCGACAAAAATAATCGTTTCGCGTAGTATTTTTTTTTATTAACGATTCAATTAAAAACGTATATAGTAACGAGAACAAGTGTTACATTATAATTATATTCGTTTTGTTTTTTATATTCCTCTCGAATAATACGATCCAACTTCATTTGACGCATAAAAAATCGATATCGCGATCGATCTATTTGCATATTGATCACGGAATTAATACGACGAAATTGGATATAATTCGAGAATTATAATAACTCGACTATTACGTACGAATTCCGTAATTAAAAATTTGCCGAAACTAAATAAGGTGGAAAACACCTATTATAAGTATTACGTTAGGGTATTATAAGCGACTTGCAGACGATGCGTTCCGTCGTAATGGATTTTAGAATATCGATACGCTAATAATACGACGGTATTTATACGAAGTAAACGTGTTTTAGATAAAGCGCGGTACAAGTTGTTCGAGCGTTTAACAACGATCGACCGACTTAGAAAAATTTACCTATTTGTTTACCGACAACAGCACAGCCGATAACGCAAAACGAAACGTCCGACAAAAGCGGCCGACGAACAGACAGAAAGAGAGAGAGAGAACAACTTGTTACGGCGAACGAAAATTGAGTATCTCGTTTGAAACACTTCACCGACGATCATACATCGTCCGTGAACGATAGTAGAAAACGTATTTACCGTATCCAAAGGGTACGCCGCGTGGCCACTTGGACAGTTGCATTTCTTACAGAGATTACCAGCATCAGATACCCGCTGTATACGGTTCTAGATGTGGGGGCGCGATCGACACATGTTTACAAAATACAAGTTATCGTTTAGGAATATTATGGTACGACTAACCTACGTATATTGTTATAATAGCCGCGTTACCGTGTACATGATTTAATACGGTGGGATACATATACGATATATATATATATATGTATGGTAATCATAGTGGGTAGTACGATCGTATACGATTAAATTACTTGTCCGCGAACAATATGTACACACGTATATTCGAATACTCGTTATTTTTTTTAATCGAATTTACGACGATCGCTATTGTCGAATTCATCGATGTATATATATACACACATCGGTACGTGATTCGATATTTTAGTTGAAACGAAATTAGAAATACCGACACCGAGAACGAATTAAATCGGCATGGGAGACATATAGCGGCACGAGCTTTAAGGGGAGATTTTATATTTTCCAATATCCCGTTTCGAAAACTGGGACGACAAAATCTGTAATAATTCGGACAGGTCGAAAGTGTTGCGTAAATAAGGTTCCGGAAAACCGATTCGGAGTATAATGCGTGGCCTAACTACAGTATTTCACACACGATTTTGTGACTACAAGAATGTAATATACTTGGCGTACGCGGCAGATCGAATTCTAAGGGTGTAATTAAGAAAACTTTAAATATAATTAAAGCGGTTTTAGTACAGTTACGCTAGCTGTTGTTCTTAAGGAAAATAACGATTGTTGTTATTATTACGAATTCAACGAAGTTACTAACGTTTAAATTAATAAAAGCCCGGAACAATCAAATACTCGATAATTACGCGCTTTTTGTCGTTTTTATATTGCTCACGAAATAACCGTCGTAATTGTGGTATTTTCGTCGCCTATATTCTGTTAAAAAAAAGACCATTCGTGCGAGAAACCAGAGATTACCTTCACCGAAGTTCAGTGCTCGATAGGTGCTATACGTATACATATATATATATATATACGTATGTATGTGTGTACGACGTTACGACGGTACAAAACCAATGCGTCAATCATCCACAAAATAACCTTAAAACGTCTTGCACAAAAAAAAAACGTTTTATTTTTACGGACGACTTCGTATTTTTTTTTTAAATACAATCGCGGGCCGTGTCCGGGTTCAGTGGTTGTTGGTCCGACGCCAGTACAATAATAAAATATGAATACGGCGGTATAATAGACGGTCTAGCCGAGTGTATCTAAGAGTAATAAATGTATATATATATATAAATATGATTGACAAAACGGAGCGAGGTCAAGTTTATAACAGTGTGTGTACCGGAAAACGCGTTGTGCGCAGGCCGCGGTGTTTGTGTTGCGCGTGTGACTTTTTTCATTAGTTTGAAAGCCTTTCGAAAAGTGAAAGTTCGAGCTCGTTTTCGGGCAATTCGAAACGATCATTACGATATAAAAAAGTCTCCGGTATACTTAACACGCCGCACGGACCAACTACACACCCATCACCAACGTGTGCGCGCCACGTATTAAACACATACACCGCACCGTCGTGGCCGCGGAACACGAATAAAAAAAAACTGTATACTCGCGTGTGTGTGTGTGTATATATACGTGCAGGACGAGTGACCGCGTGTTTTTTGTGGAAAATCGGGAAAACACGTTGACCTCGAACGGACAAGACACAGTCGCGAAATACATCTAAATACGAGGGGTACTACCGTTAACGCATTCAAATTGGCAAACAAGACGGTTTTGGCTTATTTTACCCATTGGTATGCTCTTCCGATGGACATTTCGTAATCGTGTTAATCGTTCAATAAAATTAACCCGACGAAGATCGTGGAAAATATGGAAGAATATGAGAATACTTATGCCTTCTGGTATCGACAGGATGGAACCACGGCCCGTAATTCTTGTGCCATTTCGTAAGAAATGTTTCGCGGTCGTCTAGTCTCCCTACGGGAAAACGTTACGTAGCCTCCTCGCTCCCCCTAATTTGAGCCCCTGTGACTTTTTCCTATGGGAAGATACCTCAAAGTTGAAGCTTTTAAACATTGTCCTCGAACCCTCGAAGAACTAAAGGAGAGGCCATATGTGAAAAAATCGCCGGAATTTCACACGATATGATGGCGAGAGTGATGGAAATTTTCGAAAACGTTGGTCAAGACCATCATTCGGACGATATATTTTTTTTTAAAATAACTTAATAAGCCCTTATATATTATACTTTCTATGAATACATTTTTTTTCAAATCGTTTACCGTTATTTTTTAATTCACTTCGGAAATGTGGGAGTCTATAATACCACACTCTGTGTGTGTGTATGCTTGCGTGCGTGTAAGTGTATGTAATATACGAATGAATTGATGATACGGGTACATCTCTGGCATACAGCTCGTTAGAAAAATTTTGTTTTTCGGATTTACGATGAACGTATGGAGGAAAACCTCGAACAAAACATCATTTAATAGAATCGTTCGCCAAAGCACATTCCAGCAATAGGTTAATAAAACCGAGTAAAAAGAATCGGGTGGATACACGGACATTTACAAATAGATAAAATGGCATGTAAGCGTACGAAAATATATGTACGTAGAAGACGAAAATCGTTTTTTATCCATCTATTATATAAAAAGGTTTAGACTGGATTAGTTCGTGAAAGTTATAGATATGTAGATTAAAACAATAACGTGTATATTAGTATATTATTATTATTGTTAAATACGAATTGGCGATCGCCTTTTTTTTATCATAGCGAATTCGTCAAAATATTATTTATGGTCTCCGAATAGAAATTTAACATCGTTATCAGTATCACGGCGTGGCTTATAATTATCGTAAGACGTTAAAATGTTATTTCCGAGCTAAATATATGGAAGTAAAACGAGTTTTATTCGTATCCCGACGTAGGCTTCTTCGTGACTTATCGGACAATCGTATCAAAAAACCACCGAGAATCGTATAAGCTATCAATGTCCAAGAAAAATATATCTCGGTATAACGGTTCGTTTTTAATGGAGAACGTATAGCGTTATAATAATTCCAACGTGCCTAATGAGGTGTATTTCTCCGAGGCCTAACATTTCGACAACTTTATCCGTTTGAATTTATAATTAAATAAAATGTGTAATTTACAATTAAACATTTTTAGAATTACACCTCCCTCTCTCCTACCACAAAAAAAATTTTCACGCACGATCGTGAAAAAACGTAAATAAAATTAATTATTTATTCGTTTAAGGAACCTTCTAGACCATTCATTTTCATTTCTTTGTCATTATTTACTCAGTATACACTATACGGAATATGTATGTATGTATATATATATGTGAAAATATACTGTTAGTTTTTTAAAATACGTATTATATAACTTACGTATATACACAGACTTATATATATTGTAAATTTAGCCAACATGTTTGCTCCAGGAAAACAAATTAATAATTATTACCCGAAGTCTATACGTGACGACCAATCTCGCGGGTAACTGCAGACAGATTTAACATTTAAACACACAATATGATATATTACATTATTTATCGCTGTACAAACATTGCCAAATGCCAAATCGTTAGATATAAAATTTCTAAAACACGACCTTCAGAGATAATAATTGACCGTGGTAAATTACCGACAATAATAATATTAAAATGAGAAATCGATATAAAATTAATGTATCGAAAGCGTGAATTCGATTTCCATTTCGAACTTAAGTAGACTCCGATAGTCGTACGATGAATAATTGATCTGACGGTTATAGTATACGGGTATAGTAAAATGCCTTATAAAATAATCATAGTCGCGTGTTGTATGTCGAAGAACGCGGATTAGGTTTGAAAATAATACAAAACTATATTGGCGTAACTCGGAGTGGAAAGATGTGGCAAGTTCTTATAGTAATCCGGTTTTAATTTTTTATCAATCGCTACCGTAGTCCTGAAAATAAAACACTTTTTGTACGATACGAATTATTGACAAAACAAATTATCGAAACTTATTGGTTTTGAGACATTGAGAATTAAAGAAAAATCTATTAACAGAAACGTACACTCAAATATTTGTAAATTAATTCAATCGAGAATGCCAACCAATATTCTGAAACAACAACACACGAAAGCAAATCAGTGACATAACGAATGAAAAATCGATTTAGGACGAGTATTTCTCAAAATGACTACGGTATTGTCAATAATTTATATTAAAAAAGAATATGTCGATACAACTATAAAAAATGTTACGACAAAATTATCAAAAGTTATCATAGCAAATATGTACCTGATTTAATAGTTATTTGTCCTATGTCTAGGAAAATAGGTCCTTCTACAATCGTAACAAATTATTTTTTATGTTTAATCGCCATGGACGTAATTAAACAGTGTTCGAGTTGAATTGTTCGCTATAACTAGATATTATATGACTAACGAGTATAATAATAATAAACGCTTTCTCAAA